>JARHVA010004770.1:640000-677500 GCA_037957365.1 Torreya grandis | reverse complement strand
AACTCACATTTTGATAAATAGATTTGTACTTTCCCCTAAAACACCCTAATAAATATTCATAAATGATAAATGAACAACTAAATAATAAAACTATGAATACCTATCAAGAATCCATACTCTTCTAGATGTTAGTGCTCTTAATTCCTCTCACTCTGATGTTGATCATGAGTAATTCAAACTATCTATAACACATATATCAAATTCAAAATATCAACTAGGGCTAGGGTGAAAATGAGTTTTTTTACTCCCAATTCTTCTATTTATACCCAACCCCTTCTCTTCAAATATCCCACTTATTTTTCCCATTTCTACCTCTTTTAGTCCATTTTTATCCTATTACTCTTATTTACCATCTCCTTTTCCCCATCTTTTCCCTAATGTTTCACACTAACCCATCCGTTATCTTTATTTTTTATGCCCCATCAACTCCTTTCATCATTATCTCATAAAAATTTTCCCTCTAATTTACCATTTAGGGAAGAACCACATTGGCTGGAGATCTCTTTAGACTACATAGGTAGCACTTAACCATTTCATGTGCTTGAGGACAACTCAAACATCATCTTCCACTCTTTCCTATCATTCCTTAACCACTCGAATCCCATTGATTTAATGAAAAATCAATATACACTTCGAGTCACACCAATTAAAATTATTGTCAAACATATTATTTTAATGTTATGACTCTATCAAAATAAGTCCTTACTTGGACATGTCTAAATTCAGTACCTTCCTATTAATAATTAATAATTATCCCTCTTCCCACATCTTTCCTTAGCATGTGTCCTTGCCTTAGACATGACTACATCTTATAATTGCTCATCACTTTTTGCCCATGAATATCCTTGGCATGTGTCCTTGCCTTGTATACATCTAAATCCTATGGCCCATCATTTTGTGACACCATCATTCTCTCCTCCCTTGCATATGTATTTGATAGGGTATCATCTATTAGTGACTAATATTTATGGTATATTTTTTTATCATCTGATTTACATCACATCCTAGTTGCTCTCTAAGATTAATAACCTTCTAATCTATGGATTTTCATAGTTATTATTTTATTAACTACTATTTTATCAATCTTCATTTGATTTAATGATTATGAGATAGTTATATGTTTCTTAATTTACATGATTTATTATATATGGGGTTATTTTTAATTTTATATTCTACACGTGATGATCATGTTTTTTAGTTTATACAACAATATTTTGTTGATTATATATGATTTGTGTGTGTGTGTGTGTGTGTTTTGGGCTAACTACCTTCATTATTGTGAGGTGGATGTAGGAAAAATCCATCCATCAATGTGATGGAGGGAGGGCATCATCAGAGAGTGTGGTGTATATGGAGGTGTTTAGGGATGATAGAGAAAGACTAGAAACCCATGCATACACCACAATAGATTAGCATGCTTTATATATATATATATATCTATGTGTGTGTGTGTGCGTGTCTGCTATGATCTTGTTTATTGTTTGATGATCATGTGGATTTAGTTGTGTGACCACACTAATATGTTTATCATACTTTATAGTATAATGTTTTAGATTAAGGGTAAAAGCAGGTTTTGAAGGGGCCCCGAAACCCTATTACAAAGAGCGAAAGAGAGAACGTCTAAGACCACAGGCAAAGCCTAAAAAACACTACTAGGAAGTAGAAAAAATAGGTTTTAAATGGACCTGGACCCACCAGATAAACATCCGGTCAAAACCCAAAAAACAAAGTTCTGGAAACACAAACACTGCCAGGTTTACAACAGAACCAACTAACAAAAATAAAACCATAAAACCTGGCAGTCAAAACATTGATCTGAAAGATGACCAGTAGAAACAACAAGCTAAAACCAAAAACCAGAAAACCCAGCCAGAAAATAGCCCTCGGAGAAAACCAGTCAGCGAAAAGGGGCTTTAGATGTATCTTTTAAGTTTGGGTTATTTTTTTTACTTGACCGAAGATTCATATCAAGGGGAGGAACCAAAAGCTTTGACTTCTTTCTTCTTACAGCTGTCCAACCGTCCTCCACCTTAGCTGCCTCAGCATCCCATACCTCAGAGGACATGGATCTTTGGATCCCAGGAGGCATAAAATCCTTGTGAGAGTTAAACATTACCTGGCTCTTAGAGAGATCCTCCAAAATAGGGGAAGATACCACCACCTCCTCCTCTAGCTCAACATATTCACTACCCACAGCCACTGCCTCTTTATAATGATTCACCAATGAATCTTCTTCATCTTTCGGTTCGGATTGACTTTATAGTATAATGTTATTTCTTGGTTGAATAAGTGAAACTTTACATGACATAATGTGACTTACCATTGTCTTGGTTATAGCTGAGTATTTTATGAACAATTTTTACTTTGGGTTCATTGTTATAGTAATAGATGGATTTTATTACATTTCTTGTTTTATTTTTTAAGTGATTATTAATGCTTAGAATATTATTATAATATTCATATTGTTAAATAGTTTAAATGACTAGGTGAAGTCATTATGTCTAGGAAATGTGTTTATGACTATTAGTGAAGATTGAATTCTCTAATAATGGAAATAATGTTAGATAGACTTATTGAATTCAATGACATTCTTGGATATCATTGTTATTAACTCTTATCTATCACTAGTTGTATTAAATAAGGAATATGTTGAATGTTTAAGTTGTTTAAATGATATTTGGTAAATACCATTATTTTGATTTAACATTATTCAAAGGCATTAGTATTAATTATATGCTAAGGTAATGTCAATAATATCATTATTATGGTAACATCATGGTGTATGATTCAAGTTATATTATTTAATTGTGGATGACTTAATGTTAATTAGATTGTATCGAACAAAGTCATTATTTCAGGCATAGTTTGAAGGGGATGTTATAATTATTATTTTATTTATTTATTGATGGAAATTTCAAGATGATAAAGGTTTATGTGGTGTTTAATGGTGATAACAAGGGATTAGGCCAAAATAGAGTTTAATTATGGAATAATATGAGGAAATTATTAGTTTTTTGTTATTGACTATGAGTTGGTTGCCATGAAAAGACATAGGGTTTAATTACACTAAGAGTTGGAAGAGAAAATGGAGGAATGGGTTGCATGGATTAAGCATGTAGATTGATAAAATGGAAGAAAAGAGGCATGTGTGGGGATGGCTTGATGGTAGAGGAAAAGAGAAGAAGAAGATTGGAGAATTGAGTTAAAATGATTTTAGAGGAATTTTGATAAGACTTCATATTAGGCAGGTTTCATTTTTAAATTTCATATATGTGGGTATGAATTTTGGTGAAATTATGTTAAATATGTTCATAGGGTTTATCTAAGTCTCATTGTTTAATTTTTTTTTATCAAGATAACTAATTTATCCCTATGGATGGCTCAACCATCCATAGAACCAAACTTATAACCTATAAACCCTAAGTCTAAAACATAAGTAACTATGTAATACTTTATCCTAAAATTTATAAATCCAAGTTTGAGTGGAATGAATTCTTTGTGTTTATTCTAAAGAGAATCTAAACCCTGTCTAAGAAAACAAGGTCAATACTGTCAAAATACAATGTATAAAACTAAGACTCTATTGTGTTATTTATTATTCAAACTCCTAGTTTAAGGATGTTGGGCATTCTATTTAATAAATTTGAATATAGGGATGAGATATATACTTGACTAAAAAATTGAGTTTTAATTGTGTTACCATGATAAAAATTTATGTGTGTTATTGGGTCGAATTAAAGCCCCAAGTTAAATTAAGGGATTATTTTCTTGTTAGTAGGGTGTATATAACTACTTGGTTAATATTTCAGACCCTCTTAGGGCACGTCTAGGTGTAAAAAAATGTGTATGAATAAAATGATATATACATATAGTTGTAAATTAAGTTTATTTAAACTTATATTTAAATATAGCCTAGTTGATATGAGCATATATAAGGGTATATTCATACAACATACGAGTGTCTATAGGTGACTCAAGGGTAGAAATAGACGATTGTAAATTATCATATAATATACTTAGGATATGTTATTACACTTATACAAATTACTATGTCCTAAACAATCTGAACAGTAGGAATATGGTTATAGGTGAAAGCATTTCACTATAGTATAACTATGAGCCTTAAATTGGGTGAAAATAATTTATAATAAAGAAAGTCTTTAACATAAACCTAAACACATATGTGTTCAATTAGGAATAAACTTTGTTAAAATAATCATATATCTTAGATAGAGAGTAATGATCACTAGAAAGCAATCATAACAAATATAGTTGGTTGTAAAAACAACAAAGGACTATTGGCTAAGCTCTATGTAAGATTAGTTATGATATGAGGTTAAGTGAATTAATTGGCTAAGTAGCATAATTATCTATGCATATTTTATTATGAAAATATTGGATGGATTTAGAGATAAGTGTGTGTTACTATAGATATATATTTATATTTTTTTGTGTTATGATTAAGAATTTTAAAGTATTGACTAGATTTATGGATTAGTTGTAATATGTTTAACAATTTGTTGAGGACTACATAAAAACAGTTAACTGAGTTAGAAAGTATGAAAATATACATTTCTATATACAACATAGTTTATTTTCACGATAACAACATAGTACATAGTCATGCATTTATAGTTTGAGTTGCTTTTAATTATGAATAATATATGGTAACAAATAAAGTTTTAAATGATTGTACATGATACTCTATGAAGGACATAGTTTTGAATAAATAGAGTATAATGTATAATAGATCTATTTACAATATCTATTAATTTATGTTGGTTATACACATCTGAGAAATATATAGATATATATTTATATTTTTTTGTGTTATGATTAAGAATTTTAAAGTATCATTTCTATATACAACATAGTATATGTATTATATATAAATATATGGGATACATGTAGATAGTTTGATTTAGTTCAAATCTAAGTGTTATATCATATATCTATATACACAATTATTATGTTAAAACATCGCATGATAAAACAAATATATGAATGGGCATATTTTGTTTTCATGGTTGAGTTCTAATTACATTGGACTATTTTGGGAAAACATTTAAATATGAATTATTTAATTGGAATACTTGTCATTTTAATGTTGTGTTAAAATTCGCTTACTGATGTACTTCTTATATATGAAATATTTTTATTTAAATACAACTCATCTTGATGTTATAGTATTTACATGAGCTTATTAAAGTAATGTTAGTATATGTTTTAAGTTGTGAATAAATTTTATTAGATGGATGAAACAACATTTATAGTTACATATTGATATTCTGTAAGTAGAGCCTTGACATGTTTTCTACTTGGATGGTATGATACTTATTTGGGTTGTTTATGAATCTATTTATTATTCTGAAATAAAATAAATGATTTTAGATTCACTGCATTACATTTTATGTACTAAATGCATGTATTTACTATTTATGGACTTATTATATTTTATATCGGCTAATAGGGAATATTCCATTTGAATATATTAGTCTTTATATTATTATATAATTACCCAAATCTCATATTTATGATCCTACATAAGCAATGTGATGGATTCTACTAGCTTAATTAGCATCATTAATGCAAGATGAGGTGTAATCCGATTGAGTGGTGTGTATGAAACTGATAAATCCTAGAGATTAATAACTATATGAAAAATTTGGCAAAGTAATATTATTTTTAAACATTGTCATTTCATTTGTTTGATATAGTTTATATCTTTATATGATATCATATTAAAATATATTTATTTATGATATACATCATGTATGAGTTATCTTACATAACATGGGTTCTATTTTGTCACTTTAGATTCATGCACCATCATTATATACCCATCCATGAAGGGAGGGTCATTACCTTATTGGGAGATAGTGTGGGTGATTGATGGTCTATGGTTGGTGTGAAAAAGCACTTGGATGATGCTCTTCCTCCCCAAAATAGTACTAAACTAGATACTACACTTGAGATTACCAATGAATACTTGAGTTTATTGTGACTCATCCTTTATGAAACTTTGTATCATTTTATAACTATTATTATTATTGAGACATTATTATTTCTAAAAATGTACTATTTATTCATTTGTACATATACAATAGTGGTTATAATGTTGTATCATTCATGGCTAAAAATGTAATATTATTTCTATGACATAAATGTAATCTTTATTATATATTCAACATTGTTCATGTTTTGATATATCATTATTATGGTAATCATTAGCTAAATGGATTATCTATAGACCTTTAAGAAGGTTAACTAAAATAGTACATTTAGTTAAATGTCACTTAGGTTTCTTATGGTGAAATCTATTAGATTAATATATGTAATTAATTAAAAAAATACTCTATTCTAGTAAAACCCAATAGGGTTTTTACATTTTGGTATCAAAGCTGAGGTTCAAAATTTACGACCGAATGCATCCACTAATGAAAATCTATTCTCATATTAAGAAAGAAGAATAATGGTGCACCTTAGACTAGGAAGTGAGGGTACTTTGAATACCAATCCCCATGTTGATCCAAATTAATTCACCACTACGCAAGCTATGACTTTTGATCATGTCCTTATAACAATATAAGAAACTAGGGACCAAATCATGGACCTAGAGTAAGAAGTGCATGGGAATGTAGAGGATAATGCTCAGGAATAAATTTAAGAGCATGTTATTGAGCATAAACATCTTGAAGAATAGAGGCATGAAGAAGTGCCACAAGATATAAAAGCTAAGGTAGCTATAGAGTTCACACGAGACATGAAAAAGATGAATCTACCCAATTTCAAAAGAACTTTAATGGGAGATGGAGCTGAAGCATGGCTAATAGAGATGGATAAATATTTTGATATTTAAAATTATTCTAAAGTCACCAAAGTAGTTTGAGGAGTATATCAGCTTATTGGTAAAGCAACAACTTGGTGGGAGAATAAGAAGCTTGAGATGAACCTTAACTCTACCACCACCACTTGGGAATAGTTTATGAAATTATTTAGATCATGATGGATTTCAAAATTATAGTTTGATTAGGAGCTTACTAATTTTTATAGTCTTAAACAAGGAGACCAATTGGTGAATGAATACTAAGATAAATTCATCATGCTCTTAAAGTATATACCTCAATATCAAAAATATGAGAGGTTTAAGATCAAGAAGTTTATTATGGATTTAAAACCCCAAATTATTTGTGAAGTACATGTGCATGGGCCATATACCATGGGTTGGGTCTTCAATAAAGTAGTTGAGTAGGAACATAAGTTGAAATCTCTTTCCCAAGTCAGAGATAAGTTTAAGAAAAAGTTTAGAAGTTTTAAACCAAATTTCAAAAAGAACTAGAAACACAGTGGTGGAGACTCCAAGACTCTATTTAAAAACCAAAACACTAAGTTCAGTAATGCCTCAAGGAATAGGAACCTGGTAATGGTTTCAAGGGAAACCAACAGTCTAATAGGAAAGGACCACCTGGAGGTTGTTTCATTTGTAGATGTGACCATTATGATCGAGAGTGTAATTAGGACAAGTCAAATAATAAAGGTTTTGATTTTTAATAGGGAACATTTCAATAAGGGATTCATGCAATTGTTAATAATTTTTAGGCGAAGTATCAAACTTCATTCATAAAATTATCAAGTATTTTATTTCATCATCTAGTTTCTATTTTGATTGACATGGGGGCTAAAGGATTTTGCATTGCTCCTATAATGATTAATAAATTGTCTAAAAATATAGAGTTATGATAAATGTATGGTCATTACATTTTGGGAATGATTCAAAGGTCAAGGTTGACATGTGTTTATTCAAAGATAAGATTAGGTTATCTAAATTCACTATATTAGTGGACCTATATGATGAACCATTAGGGTCATATGATGTGATCCTAGGAGTCAATTGGCTTATGAATCATAAAGCTAAGGTTGAGTTTTATCTAAAGAAGTTTGATTGTCAAGATGATTTTGGAAATTAGACACAACTTCAAGGTGAGAAAAGGGAGTTGAAACTTAGGCATATTTATATATTTCAACTCAAGAAAGCTTAGAGAAGGGGATGCCAAGAATTTATTGTCAAGATAAATGAGATGAAGGAATCTAAGGAACCATCCATCAAGGATTATCATTTTCTAAGGAACTTTTAGGATGTGTAGAGGAATTACTTGGATTTCCACTGAAGAATGAGTTTGATTTCTTGATTGATATCATACCTAGATTAGAACTATATTCTAAGGCACCATAAATGATGATGAACACTAAATTGGTTTAGTTGAAGTCTCAACTTCAAGAATTTTTGTTGAAAGGGTTGATTCAAATAAGTGTTTCACCATAAGGTGCACCATTAGTCTTCATCAAAAATAAGGATTGTACTATTCACGTATGTATTGATTATATGATGTTAAACAAGGAGATGATCAAGAATAGATATTTATTACCTCATATTAATAATATCTTTGATTAGATACAAGGGTAAATAATCCTTTTTAAGATTGATCTTAGAGTAGGGTACCATCAACTGAGAATCTGAGATGAGGTTATTCCTAAAAATAATGTTTAGAACTCGATATGGGCATTATGAGTTCACAGTGTTACCTTTTGGATTGACAAATGCTCCTAAAGCATTTATGAATCTTATGAAAAGTGTGTTCAAATATTATTTAGATATTTTTATGTTGTTATTTATAGATGACATCCTCATGTATTCAAAGGATTAGGAAGAACATCTTAATCATTTATAATAAGGTTTTGTAGCATTTATGAAAGCATAGGTTATATAGTAAGTTGTCCAAGTGTGCATTTATACAAAATAAACTACAATATCTAGGATATATTATCTTTGCATATGGAATTCTAGTAGATATAGTGGAGACAAGAGCCATAATAGAATGGATAATGCCTAAGAATATGCATGAGGCAATGAGTTTCATGGTATTAGTGGTATATTATAGGAAATTTGTTCCAAATTTCTCGAAGATATCTAATACAATTACCACTCTTCAATGAAAGAATTAGAGTTTTGTCTGGTCAGAGAAGTGTGAGAAAAACTTTCAAGAACTGAAAAGAAGGCTTACTTCATCACTAGTGCTAAGAGTTACAGATCCTAATGGTCAATTTTGAGTGATCAAGGATACATCTAGGGATGAAATTTGAGGATTTATTATGCAACATGGTTTAGTTGTGGCATACAAGTCTAAAAGCTTGAAGCCATATGAGGTGAAGTGTAACCCTCATAATATATAACTTATTATAGTAGTGTATGCCTTGTAATTTTGGAGGCATTATTTATTGGAAAATCCATTTGATCTATAGACTGATAACTTGGGACTCAAGTGCATCTTTACCCAACCAAACTTGAATGCTCAATAGAGATGATGGTTATAATTCTTATCTAATTATTATTTTGATATTAATTATATCAAAGGCAAGGAGAACATAGTTGATGATGATCTAAGATATATAAGGTACATAGTAGTCATGGATATTATTAGTACTTTCCAAGATCATGCAATCAATTTAATTCCTGAAGATTAATTCTTTAATTAGGTCAAGAAAGCATTGTTATATTGGAATGCTTTATAGGTTTTGGATCTCGTGTGGTCATGGTAGAACTAATTAGAATAATTGACACTCATAAACTTAGTTTGCATAATAGAGATGTGTCATAGTGCAAGTTAGAGTGGGACTGATATTTTGAATATAATGCCACTTGAGAAGACTATGATGATTTTTACATTTTGTTTCCACATTTATTTTCTTGATATGTTTTTGCATATTATTCTATTTTTTCTGAATAATGTTTTAAATTTAGAAATTATGGATGAATAAGTGTCATCAAGATGATAACTAGATTTAGGGGGGAATGATTTCATATCCTAATTTATCTCTAACCTTAATAACCTTTTTATCAATGGATTTTAAAGGTTATTAATTGATTAACTTCTATTTCATTAAGATTTATTTCATATGTTGATTATGGGATAGTTATATGTTACTTAATTTACATGATTTATTAGCTATGGGGTTAGTCGTACTTTTTTATTTTGCACATGATGATCATGTTTGTTAGTTTATATAATAGTATTTTGTGTGTGTGTGTGTGTGTGTGTGTGTGTGTGTGTGTGTGTGTGTGTGTGTGTGTGTGTGTGTGTGTGTGTGTGTGTGTGTGTGTGTGTGTGTGTGTGTGTGTTAGGCTAGCTACCTTCATTTTTGTGAGGTGGATGTAGGACAGATCCATCCCTTAGAGTGTGATGGAGGTATAACATCATCAGGGATGGTGGAGTAGATGGATGCATTGATGGATTATAGAGAGAAAGACTAGGAACCCATGCACACACCATAATAGATTAGCATGATTTATGTTCATTAATTGAGTTAGATAGTTTTAGTATATCTTTGATTTATGATATATATGTCTTCTATGATATTTTTTATTATTTGATGATCACATGGATTTAGTTTTGTGACAACACTATTCTGGTTATCATACTTGCTTATCTTGTACGTTGTTATTTCTTGGTTGAATGAGTGAAACTTTACATGACTTAATGTGACTTACCACTATCTTTGTTATAGATGAGTGTTGTATAAACAATGCTTTATTTTGCATTCATTGTTATAGTAATAGATGTATTCTATCACATTGCTTCATCTTTTTTTGATATGTGATTACTAATTCTTACAATATTATAAAAATATTCATATTACTAAATAGTTTAAATGACTAGGTGAAGTCATTATTTTTAAGAAATGTTTCAATAACATTCTTGTATAGCATTGTTATTAACTCTTATCTATCAATAATTGCATTAAATAAGGAAAATATTTAAAGTTTAAATTATTTAAATGATATTTGATAAAGATTATTATTTTGATCTAACATCATAGTTGAAGGCATTAGTATTAACCATATGCTAAGGTAATGTCAATAGTAGAATTAGTGTGGTAACATCATGGTGTATGATTTAAGTTATATTGTTTGATTGTGGATGAATTTATGTTAAGTTGATTGCATTGAATGAAGTCATTGTTTCATGTATAGCTTGAAAGGGAAGTTATAATTGTTATTTTATTTGTTTAATGATGGAACTTTCAATATGATTAGGGTTTTTATGGTGTTGAATAGTGATAACAAGGGATTAGGCCAAAATGGAGTTTCATTATGGAATAATATGAGGAAATTGAGGGTGTTGATATTATCATGCCCCATTTTCCTAAAAATGGGGACCCTATGAGATTTTGGGTCATTCACCCTAGGATATACCTTACCATACTTCCCACATTATTAAAATCCCTTCATATGACTTGACGATTTAAAATCATGTTGGTCTATGATAAATGTTAGTGGGTACATTTTAAAATGTTTCATTAATGTTTAGTTCCTTAAGTTTTATAATTATCTAATTTGTTTAAAAGTGTTGTTACAAGGGGTTATAATTCAAACATCTAAGGTATGATCCCTAAGACTCAATCATAATTACTTAATTAGGGTTTCCAAATTATGGTATTAATTTAACTATATTAAAATTTGTATTTGATACTATGACATACCTTAATTTTAATTTTTAGATTAAAATGTTTAATTTGGATTTTGTATTCCAAACTTTAGACTTGTCCCTTTTCTTTTATCTAACAATTTGCTAACTTTGGCACTTTTCCATTTAGTAGGATCCTGACACCAACTTAGCCTTGATAAACACATGGTAGTGTCACATGTAATGGAACTTAGTCATAACATTTAAATCTCAAAGAGAAGTTATAAAATGTCTATAACCTGGTGAACCAATTGTAGCATGCCACTTGGCACCAAGTCATAGCCTTCCAAGGATCCTACTATTTTCTCAAGTCTCACAAATTTGTAACCCAATGGGAATGTGCCACTTATAATTAAATCATTATGTTTCAGCCTAAAAAGTAGTTTTGACTCAATTATAACATGCCACATAGAATCCAATCATGGCCTTATTGGACCCCATTAATTTCTAAATTTTTTTGATAAAGCAATTCAGTAGCATTATCCCACTTGGTACTTGATCTCACCTTGTACCCCTCATAATTAAGGTGTAATGTTTAAATATTTTGATAATTTGATTACATGATAAGATGACACATGTAAATTAGTAATTAAATCTTGGATAGATAGATACTACTTAGGAGACACACAATAATTGGAATAAATGGACTGAGGACATGTGTACCCCTATCTCAAGATAATAATGTGATCAAAGGAGACTATAAAGCCTAGTGAAGAGTGATCTAATCCAACTATAACACTTAGAAAAATATCATGGTGTTTAGGTCTATTAAAAGTTTCATATAATAAAGCCACATGATAATGTGAGCCAATGAGTGCTTGCCTCTTAACAAGTTAGTAGAGGTCCCAAGGCCATGTCAACACAAAAATAAAAGGGTTCAAGCCATACAACATCAAAATAAGAGTGATCTAATCAAAAGATGATGTTTGGTATAATATTATGCAATCTACCTGAATAACCCAATATTTTAAATACAAGGCTAAAGTACACAAAAAGGTGCCAAGTGTTGAGCACATGTCAAATATGAAACCTAGGTGGCACATAGCTATCCTCAAAGCACTAGTTGTAGGTGAAAATAAAATTTTGATAGGGCTTTTTTAAGCAATTATAAAGCCAAGTCACTTCATATAAAAAGTCAAGTCTATGATGATAGGCCATGTGGACAAGGGAGGGTAGTGATTGGTTGATTCCTCTAAGTGGATTTTTGAATCTGTTATAAAAAAATGAAAAACACTCAAGTTTTAAATCAAAGTTAATTAAGGATACATTCAATTTATGGCTCATATCTTGTAGTTCAAGTTCTAAAATGTATAGTTTAAATCTTATTGTCTCAAGTCATTACATTCATTCCCAATTATTATCTACTAAAGAACTCTTAGGCATTCTATGATTTTTTCTAAGGACTTTTGTGCATTCATTCACTATTAAAATAATCCAAAAGTTCATTAATCACAAAACTAAAACCATAGATGATGCTAGAACATTTAGATCTAGAAGGTAGGAATAGTTTCCATTCCTATATTCATATGGAATAAACACCATCTTTTGAGACACCAATTTTAGCTCTATTGTATTGGCCACATAAGGAAAACATTATAATGACTTATTATACCATGTAGAAAGGATGATAGATAGAGACAATAATGATGAGGTAGGCTCTAATGATGTAGAATATAAGTTGGACATCCTAACACTCAAATATATGGGATTACATAAGGCTGCATATAATCTAGAGGTACTCCCTTATGTAGACATGGTATACTAAATATTTCTTCAATCCAAGTGTTTTAATAAAATGATCAAGTATTTTAATTTGGGATAATACATTGCTTTTATATCTAGGTTAGCCTTTTAGTCTTATTATGATCTACCTAAACCACAAATTGTTTACAATTATGAAATTATCACCCAATGGCTCTGAATAAATCACTTTAGAGAATTTTTGAGAGACTAGGCTGAGAAAAAGGTGAAATTTGTATGTAAATCCAAAATTAGCCATATTCCCATCACCAAATTTAGGATGGGAGTAAGAATATGGATGGACATGATGAATCAACTGCATAGGCCAAGGACACAAAACATATAGATGATATATGGATTCCACTTCTATAAATTATAATAGATGATGACAAGACTCCCCTTTTAGGGGAAATCATATCTTGTAACTTGGAAGCATAGATTAAGAAGGTCATGGCCAACTAAAGGGATTATTTTCAAATGATGCCCTACCTAGCGGATGTCATTTGCACTACCCAGAAGTTCCCCTAATTCACTAATTGGGATCTGAAATTAAAGTGGATTATGTCTTACACCTTTTTGAAGGTAAGAGTCTACAAATACAAATAGGAAATGAGGGAGATAGTTGAGAACTTATACCAAATTATGCATAAGGTGATCCATGAGAGGCCTATACTGATGTTATCATAGGAAATTTTAACAACCTTAATCACCTTAGGAGCCTACTAGTACTATCCAAATTTCATGGTGATAAGGATAGGTGGAATTAAAATATTCACCTTTAGGTTGCCCACCATAATGCCAAAAAAGATGGTTGAACAAGATATTGCCTTTAAATTAATAATAGGGGTGGATGGATTTTGGAAGAATAAGAAGTGAGGATTGGTTCATCCTCAACTATCCAATATTGGATGGTTTAGAATTGAGAAATGGAACTCTGTTATTACTACTACTAAGCAAAGACCCACCTTTTAATTAGAAAGAGATACCACTAGGGAGTGGGACCTTGAATATATAACATTCAAACATTGCATCAAGCACATGGAAACCCTAAGAATCACTTAAAATCATGAACATGAAGATGAAGATAGGTTATACATCAATATAGCCAATGACATAAAAATGAAGTAGAGATTGAATACCACCAATATCCCACAAGTTAAGGAAAGTTTGGAAGATGCAAGTTTTTATGAGGTTTTAAAACCTCAATATACTCATGCAAGAGCATCTACATCTACAATCCATGATTTTAGTACTAAGGAAGAAAGGCTAATTAAATCTAAACATAGTTGGAGGATATTATAGGCATTATATCCTACTTTGGAGAAGGGAAGAGCTGAGACAACAAATAGATAGATTAGGATTCTATTTGAGGAGCAACATCCAACATGCCATCCCAGGTATAAAGTTTTACCTTAATGTAGACAAAAAATTCAATGGAAATGATAAAACCCTATACTATAATGTTAGTAGCTTCAACACCAGAGTTACCTCCCCTACTTCCTATCAAGGAGCAACTAGATATGACTGAATGTGTTTATTTTCCTACTTCATTTATAAATAACCATCCCTTAGGTATATTTTATGAGTCCACAACTCTAGACATTATGAACCTCTTTCCCTGAAGGCCCCTCATTAGACCTGTAATTAGGCCTTTTATTATAACCCTACCCACTATAAATCTTTTTATGGTGACATCCACTTAAAATGTTTTTGTGATGGCCAATTTACCTCCAATTCTATCTAGGCCCATGCTTATGCTAGGTCCCCAACTACTAATGAAAAGACACACTATTGTCATCCATCAAGTTTCTTTGATCCCAAATAGTGATTTAATTTGTACTAGTTCTTTTTCATCCTTAGGAATGACACTTCCTTATTCATCCCCTAGTTATGCATTAATCATAGTCACTTCCTATACATATACCTTCTAGGGATTAACACCAACCAATAAAAAATTCCTCCATCCACCTAGCCTTAGGGAGACATTTTAGATAAATCATAGATAAAAAAAATGCAATTGCCTATAATAGAGAACCATGATTTGGTTATAGTGGACCCGCCATATGACACATTGCTAGAGGAGACCATCACCAAGGTAGAATGGGGTGTGGAGGTAATGTTTGATACATTAAACACCTTAGCTTAATACAAAGTAAGAGGGGATGAAGTCTAGAACAGTATTATCAAGGAAAAAGGTGTATATGGGATGTATGAGAATAAGATAATCAACTTGGTGAAGTTGATAAGGATGTAAAAGTTTGAGAACCTAAACTTGATCCAATAAGAGGACTTGAGAATTTTTCAATCCTATATAATTATAAGAAGGAAAGCTTTGAACTAGTGCGCTGATGAAATGAGATCCTTGGGCCAATTTCTCACCTAGCAGGGTAACTGAGTCATAATGCTCCTTAAAGAGGCCTAAATCATACACCTTGCTAACAAGGATGGTTCCATTATCAACAAGGATGATTTTCTAGCCCATTTTCAAAACTATATTGTCAATTTTGAAAAATAGGCCATGGCTAGAAGAGTGACCTTTGGTAAGGATATGGTATATTTGGCTACATTTTCCAATCAAATAATTAAAAAATCTATGGCAATCAATGAGGTTTTAAAACCTCTCTTGAACAAACATGATGCCTTGGCAAGTCTCACCATCAAATTATTGAAATAACCTATTATTGATTTGAAGATGATTTATAGTGATTATAAGAGATACTATGAAGAATGGAGAGGGTACATATAAGATGAGAATAAATCAATAAATAAGACATAGATGGTCACCATAAGAGCTTCTTCATCCTCAGCTCCTCTTGGAATATTTTATTTTAAAACAAAACTACGAAGCACTCCTTCAGATGTTATGGGTTCACTTTCTTCCTTTTAGGACATGAGGGAATTTTTCCACAAAAAGATGTCATATATCTATTTATATTGTAACCATCTTACGCATGAAAGGGCCTATATATAGGGGTTTCTCCCCTCCAAATAGAATTTTGTGAAATTAATGCAAATAGAGAGAAGAATTCCTATGATTTATTCACTATTTCATCATTTTAATATTTTCTTGTTTCTAAATATTTACTAATGACAAATGATTTTATTTTTTTAATTGTTAAGTTTGATAGTAGTGTTTTGAGTGCATCTTGTTAGTTTGTGTTTTTAGCTATGAAAACAAAATTTGTTATGGATGTTCTTTTTTGTTCTATTCTTAAAATGAATGTCATGAAAGTAATTTGTTATAGGTATCTATTTTAAAGTATACTTTTTAGATATATGCATTATATTTACCATAGAATCCCCACTGCATTTATGATATTTTGAGTCTAGCTCTAGGAACTCATGAATGTTAGTTTTATTTACACCATTTTTAGGAAAAAAATAAAGGAGATTTGTTAGTCCTTTGTGTTACAAGGTAAACCTTATTTTCTACTCTAACTTTCTTCCTTTTTGAAAATTTTTTAACATAAATCACTTTAGATTAATGCTCACTATAAACATCCACTTTTTTGTTTGAATTTTGGGCATAAATTGGCAAAATATAAAGCAATTTTACATCATAAAAACACAAAGAACTTTTAGATACATTGTGTCACTATTGAATTCTTGTTATCCCTATAGTAGGGTCTACTTACATACTAAAAGGTGGTAGCCACATAATCATTCTAGCAAAACTGAATTAATCCCTCAGGTCTTCTAAGACCTACACAACAAACTGAGAAATTATTTCTCTATTATTCACATTATATCCTTTACACAGATATACATTAACAAGAGAAAATATAGCATTAAAATTAGGGCCCTTTGTTTGTTTTAAGTAAACTTTTAGTGTATTTTTTTTAAAATATAGAATAATTTATTTAGATACAAAAATATTATAATAAATACTGTGATTTCTTTTCATCTTCTATAATATCTTTACAACCTTTAAAATATTTCTATAAATATGGGTTTATTCCAAAAGATCCTTGAAATACTAGCTCAAGTTTGAAGATATTTTGGCATTTCCTCTTTAATCCATTTAAAATTTAATCTATGGGCATTAAGAATAGTCATGTTAGAAAATTATTTGAACAAATCAAACTCTATTTCATCTATATTTGTAAAAATCTACATAATTTGAACAAAAAACTTTGGATCTATGACAAATAAGTGTAAAGATCAGTGTCTAAGTGGATTATGTTGTGAAATATCACTAAGCTAAGGATTTATAGATCTAAATTGAGTATGTTCACATAGATATAAGATATTATTTCAAAAATTTAGCTTTGAATCACTTTGATAAGCTGAATACACTAAAATTTACTTTAAATATTTTGTATAATGTTGATTTTTGCAAGTTAGACTGAGTAGGCTTCAAAGCTTTGAAGGATATAGATAGATGAAGGTAAAATAAGACCACTCTACCTAAATATGGACCTTTTTATGAGGTTATTTTATGTTAATTTGGCTAGTTTTTACCTTCTTTAGTAATATTTGGTGAACCTTTGCAATCTTGTGAATTTCTAACATAGACCCTTTACTTAGCATCCTCAATTTTCTTAGGATCTAGACTAGATCTTGCTCTAAAACTAGAGTTGCCCTTGGATATTTATAAATCCATCACAAAGATAGAATTGATAAAGGGAGACATAGGAATTCTAAATCCTTCCCTACCTCTCTAGTAATCCAACATCCACATCTTCTATTTCACATCTAATCAGTCATGGCATGGTTAGGAGAATCTTCCATAAATACATTTGACCTTTTGCATGATTTGCCTAGGAACCCTAAAAAGCACCTCCCCCTCTTCAATCCATCTAGAGGTATAAATAAAAAATATCATATCAGGTTATCTAAGGTAGTTCTCAATATTTTTAATGTCATTATAAAGATGTATCCTACATACTTCCCATTTACCTTCAGGGAAGTAACCTACCAATGGTTCCTCAATTTACCAAAGGATTCCATCATAGGGTGAAACCAATTTAATTATACCTTAATTTAACAATTTCAAAGGGTTACTAGCACTAATATTATCTACCAAAAGTTCACCATCTTAAAGCGAGACCTGAGTGAGCCCATAATTATCTTTAATGCCAATTTCTAGAAGATGTATAGTCTCATCACAACTCCTTATCAGCCTACAAATGATTTAGCACTGGAAATTTATTAAAATGCCCTAGACCCAATGACTAATATCTTTCTAGGTAGAAATATGAATGTCAATATTCTACCACTTATATATGTAGAGGCCATGCACATTGATGAGTGGATCCATCCACAATGGTACTCTTCCTTTTCTATCCCAAACATCAACCCAACTTTAATTGCTTTGAATATATTCCAAAATGTAAATTATAATGTGCCTGCATTAAATTAGATACCTAACCTCAATCAATTACCATTAATATATGTAGTTCATGGTCAGTAACTTGGATTATTCAATCAGTCTAATGTTGGGGCTCATACCCAAAATAATAGTCAAGCTATGGTCCCTATTAACAATTATAATACCCAAAATGTTGTCCAAAGCTTAGTCTAGAACACTAATCCTAACTCCTCAAAGGTAGATATAGAATCAATTCAAAGGGTGTTCCAAAAATTAGGTTGTGACTTTATAAATTTGCAAAGGCAAATGGGAAACATAGGGGAAGTTTATAATAGAAATTACACATTTCAAAATTATAATAAACATTTAAATCGGTATAACAAAAATAATAACAATAATGAGCCTCTAGCTAATAAGATGCGTAATATAAATATATATGAATTGGCCTTGCCCAATTATTATAGGGTCTATAACATGACCTAACATGGAGAGTTAGATAGCATATAATTTTGAAATGCTTTTAAAATGTTCTAAGGTGAGTTGGAAATTTATGGAATTGTCCTAGACAATAAGGTAATACTAGAAATTCTAGAAATACAAGAGCACCTAATAATGGGTCTAATGCTACTAAAATATCCCTCATGGTAAAAAAATTATGAGTTATCTAACCAAGAAGAAAATGATCCTAAAAGCAAAATGGACAAAATACATTATTTTCAATAATACCAAAAGAGCAATTATAACTTCAGGAATAGAGCCTTAAAGGAACTTGCAATAACTTCCAAACTACCCAAAAAAGTTGACACACCCCTAGATCATAGGAATAATGATAATCCTCCTTCCCCAAAGGGAAAGGATAATTAGCCAATCATAGAGTTGGATATAACTAGATCCAAATGTGAATACAACATTGTGGAAGATATGAATAATATTAAAGATAATATCACTTCGCATGAGCTTACTCGAATCACTGAGCAACGTAGTTTATTATGGAAATCATTAATAAAGAAATAAAATAAAGCTAAATCTAAATATAAAAATGTGAATTTGGCTATGTATAAAATTAAGGATAAATTTCCTCTATTTTTGTTAACTATTAGAATCTTTAGGAATAATGTGCATAATTGTTTACTTGATTCTGGCTTATATGATAATATGATACCTGTAGGTATTTGCAAAAAGTTGGGAATGACTCCAGTCAAGTATAATAGAGTTATCATCTAGTTGGATAAGTCAAAATTCAAGGTGGTAGGATAACTATTAAATGTTCATAGACAGTTAGATCATAAACCCTAGATTAAATAGTTCATTGATATCAAAGTCATAGAAATCCCAAAAGCATATGGGATGTTATTGATTATAGACTAGATAAAATCCTAGAATGGATATGTGTCCATAGACTAATTACATATGTGGTTACATTAGATTGGTGTGCCCAATCAAATATGAATTGAATGGGAGCTAAGAATGAAGTTCATGATAACAAAATACAACACCAAGAATGAGAAGATGAATTTCCAATCCACTTACTTAGGTGTATATGTTCTTGGTACTGTTGATTTGAATGAAATCATCTTGATGACCAAGGATCAAGGATTATAAAAGATTTAATTTAATGACATGAGAGCTAAATAAGGTTAAAGGGTAGGTATTATTGACCAATTTTGGTCTACATACCAAATTTTGCCTAGTCTAAGAATTCAGTGGAAGTAGTAGAAAGTCTAACTAGGAAAATTATAGAGGCCATATCTTGTACATGTGGTAGTCTCAATAAAAAGTGATCACATGGGTTTGTCCATCTTAATCCCTAGTTTCTACGTGATAATTTTTAGATAATCCACCAAAGCATGATAGAAGTTGTGCATGTTTAAAGTTGGCTCCTTAGTCAAATTTTGCTAAGTTTCCCATACTTAGCCAAATGATTTATATCATTATTAGGATGTCATGATTTTGAATAGATCAATAAAATTGAGAATTTTATATCTTCACTCAAAAGTCTCTTAATACCAATGAATCAAATTAATTCATCTCTTTTATTATCAATAACATCTCTTAAAAATTTGGTGCCTCCATGACTTTTGTACTTCAAATTATAAGCCTTCAAAGTTGGACCTACAACATAATATGTTCACACTAACATCAAAATAAATATTAAAAACAAAGCATGTGATCTTAAATTTGATGGTTTGTATAACATTAAATACGTCCATGTGGATTTCAAATGGCATTCACATAAATGTCAATTTTAATCAAGGAAAGTAATCATTTTAGTTTAAAAGGTCCTTAAAAAGCTTGAAGTTGGTCAGGATCTAATGATCTATAGGAGCCCTCATACTAACACATAATATCTAATGATCTATGATGGAATCAACCAAGTCAAAATGTCCCCAAGTTAAAGCCTTTAAAGATCTACAAGTTGGACATAATCTAATGGTATAGGATAATCAAGGAAAGATCCAACAGTGTGAAATCACTAATAAAAGGATGGGTCCAAGCTAAATCAAGGGATCACATTAAATTGTACCAATGATCTAACAGAGAAAAAGAACTGATAGAAAAGTGGAACTAGGGAGATCTATAATACATGTGAACTCATACATCAATATTAGACGGAGAAAAATAGAGTCAAACTGGTCAGTGAATCTAAAGAGCTAATGAGTTAAGGACAAGTGGCACAAGCATGTTCAGTTGGCAAAAAATCAATAGCTCATGGGAATCCATGCAAAAATAGATCAATGAAGTGAGGAAAATTCAAAAATTCAATGTATTTGTGGAGCCAATGAACATAAAGATAGTTAAGCATGATGTAGATAATTCAAGTTGACAATCAATAGCCAATAAGCAAGAGTGATCTTGAGACATTTTGAATGAAAGTTGAAGAAGTTTAAATGGACCTAGGAAAAGAAAATGTCAAAAATTTGAGCTCGGAGTTGAATCAAATTTGAACCAGGACCACAATTTAGAGACTAAGCATTGATGTTAATGTGCCATATAATATATCTTTTGGTTTTAATACAAAAGAAAAAGATAAAATAGTGATCATGAAGTAAAGTTAGGTGGTTTATAGACTTTCATAGATATTGTGACTATGTGAAAACCAATAGTCTAAAATTGGTTTCCACCTATACTGGACATGTGTCTCACCTATCATCATTGATCATTTTTTATAATAGAAGTATAGTTGGACACCTAATGTAGATGTGGCACTTTTTAGCCAGTTCTAAGACATGATCCTCATCAACAAATCAAGTGGAAGTAGAATAGAATCCTGAGATAATGACTAGGTGGATGAATAAGGATAGTGAGCATTCAATTATTTTGTAAGGCCTTTGAAATTATGACTTATTAATAAGATCTTGACTCATTCACATCCTCAAATTGGTGTTAATCCATCATAAGTAATTGGTCCTTTTCCAATGCACATATCTCTCTCTCCTTTTGTTATAAATGCAAGATTTTAAGCCTTAAAATGGATCATCTATCCCTCTTTTTGGTATGACTAGACTCTACCAAAATTTGTACCACAACACCTTTTGATGCAATAAAGATTGAATTCCATCATTTTCTAAGCTATATTGAAGTGTGTTCTATGAATTCAAACACTAATATTGAGTGAATATATATTCCTTGATTATATCTAATTTTTCCTCACCTTTAGGAAAGGCTTAATAGTCTCATAGGTCATTATAAGTGAAATCTATAGTTCATTATCTAGTTTGAAAGTGGAAATTTTCCATCTTGCTAATCACCTAATTGATTAATACCTTGTTCTAAAATATTTATGTGAGATTGATGTTTTTTGTTTTGAAAAGTTTCTCATAGTGTGTTTTGTGTAAACTAGAGTGATTAAATCTTTTTTGCATCAAAGATTTGCTACATGCTTTTATAAGTTTTGTCAATTCTCTCTCCCTTTTCCAAGCAAGTGCTAGTTTAGGTTTAGTGTATGTGATAGATCCATAAGGAAACTAGTCTTATCTATAGGTCTAATCCACTTTTAGGATACCCACAACCTAGGATTAATCCCATGTTAGACTAGATTTGAGTAAGAAGATCCAAACAATCCCCTCCTCAGCTAGGGTTAAAATATAGAACCCTAACAGTTTTGGCATGCCCAGTGGGAAATTAGTTTCTTTGGTATAATTGAACTTTGAATATTGGGAGAAAAGATTCATATTAGTAGGAGAGATATACCATCATCAAAAACTAAAGACCCTTCAGGTTGTAGAGTTCATAGCATCTTTCAGGCAATTCTTTCATGCCAAAGGTTACAACAAGAGCATCAAGTAAAGGTACTTCTTTTGAACATATTGAATTACCTCTTAATTATTATAAAAGATCAAGATTTAATATCATAAGGCCTTATCCTCCAAATTAGTATTTACTTTTTGGTCAGTCTATTATTTTAGTCTAATATATTATCCCCATAAGCCAAATCCATTTTGCCCAAATGGTTATCAAGAATCAAGTGTCTATCCCATTTAATAAGGGTATTCCCTTGCACTTGTCTTGGTATGATGACATTCATGTGTCTCCTCTAAAATTTATCCCTTTATTCTCTAGAGAATGGGATAAAACTACTACTATTGAGCATATCTAAGAAATTGCCAATCTATGTTATGTTCATAATGTTACTCAAGATAATGCAGCTATTAGACTACATGCTACCTCTTTCAAGGGAAAAGCATTGCAATGGTATAGAAATATTCCTTTGATCTCCATTTATACTTGGGATGAGTTAGATGTAGATTTAATTAAGCAATTTGAAGAAAATTCTGATCATCTATCTTTAGTTGAATAATTTACTAACATAAAAAGCTAGCCCCATGAATTCTTGTCAAACTCTAACCTTAGATTCCAAAATACATAGATTAAGATCCCTACATTGGTTAGACCATCCCTAGAATATTCATTTTTTATACTTCCTTAAGTCCCTTAATTTTTATATAAGTGTCATTATATAGTTTATGGGTGGTAATAACTTTCCAAATGCCTTTGATATTTTCATAAGAGCAAAGAACAACTTGATTCAAGATAATAAACTTGATATAAGGCCTATAATGCCCTTTTTCTAGAATTTCAACCTATTCATCCCCCTCAAGCTCCCAAAATTCCATTTATAGTCCCTATTCCATCTCTAAGAGTCCAAGTTGTAGCCCCTCCTAATCAATCTAGTGAGATTGGTGATTTGAAAATCATGTTACAAGCTTTCAAAAATGA
The DNA here is from genome assembly GCA_037957365.1 of Torreya grandis. NCBI lineage: Eukaryota > Viridiplantae > Streptophyta > Pinopsida > Cupressales > Taxaceae > Torreya > Torreya grandis. Next base: position 653,710 of record JARHVA010004770.1, on the reverse strand, counting down.
AATTGTTTCACTCAAGAGATAATAGTACCAAGGTAGACCTTATCAATAACAAAACTAGAGTAGCTATCAATATTTCAATAACTAAAGACCACTTTATCAAGGTTTCAAGGAACATAGGAAACCTTATCAAAATCAAGGAGATATAACCCAAACTAAGATATATGCAACCCTTGATCCCAATGTGCATTCTAGCTCAAAATCTATTGTTCCCCAAATTAACTTAATGCAAGATCTAGGTTGTCAGCCTTCTAATCTAAATGACATTTAGAATCAATATTTGGTATCATAAGAGATTACCATGCCTCAAATGACACAAGAATAGTTTCATCTTCAAGGTGGTCAATGTCAATACATGAATGTGGTAATCCAAGAAGAAACTTAACAAGTTTTAGGGCAACATGATGATATCAATATTAATTATATTAAGCATGGGATATACTGATTCATAGTTTATCCTATAACTTTTACTTAATCAAATTAATTTACTTTAACCACTTAGTCACACATTCAAGATATGCAATAAAATTGAAAGCAATAACATGCACCACATGAGAGAGAGAGAGAGAGAGAGAGAGAGAGAGAGAGAGAGAGAGAGAGAGAGAGAGAGAGAGAGAGAGAGAGAGAGAGAGAGAGAGAGAGATCATATTTTACATGGAAACTCAAAGTGGGACAAACCATAGAGAACAATCTCAGGTATATAAATGAGCACCAACTCAAGTTTATAATGTTTGCAATCACCAATTTGTAAGAGCACTAACCCCTTTGTTGAGCACCAACATAGTAATGATTTATGATCACATACCCATAGGAGCACCACCCCTTTTTGTGTATGAAACACCACTATCTCTCAATGTTTCTTTCTCAACAAATGATAGCACACTACTATATCTCTTCTCTTTTCTCTACTCTTCTCAACTAGAAAAATCATTTTCTTCCATACATATATTAAATGGATTTCCAAGCCTTCTTTTATAACTTTATAAATGACCTTTGGCATTCATCCTTTGTGACCTTTCAATTCACATATAAAATGCCACCAAACTTGCATGACCTTTCAAATTATTCCATATGAAAATTAAAATGGTGACCCTTCATGGGAAAATGCATCCTTTCCCTCTTTTGTCTTTATCTCATGAATCTTCAAATTCAACAAGGTGACCCTTCATGGGAAAATGCATTCTTTCTCTCTTTTGTTTTTACTTGGTGACTCTTTGACTTGCTCTTGGACCCTCTTTTGACTTTATGCAACCAAAAATATATTCATTAATATTTAATTAATATTAACACACTTTAACCAAGATATTAACATTAAAAATACCTTTAGACATTAAATTCTATGGGGCCTTTGCCACCAATATTGTTAGACTTTTGACATTAATTAAAATATTTCCAATATTCTCCCCCTTTGTCATTGATGGCAACCTCAAACTAAAACTACCACATCTTGAGACCTATAATACACATGCCAACTTGCACATACTACGAACTAAAAAACATAAAGTAACTCCCCCTTATTATAGCATCATATTTTTTGAACGTATTCTTGTCCTTCTTCCTATGCCCGTGTTCCTATACCTATTATTGAACTTGTTCCTATACTTCTCCCCCTTAACTAATATATAAATTAATCTATCAACTCACTTTCATGACTTTCTTGTCATTCAACACAACCAAGACCCAACATGCATCCACAATGCTTCATTTTTTCTATAAAGTGTATCCTTCAAGCCTAGAAGAGACACCCAACAAAAAAGGTCCTAAAAAAAAGTGAACCCAAGAGATGTCCACATCTCTTCTATTACTTACTTGATCCTTTTGCATCCATAAGAATGATTATTAATGTTTAACTTCTTTGACTCACTAACCTCAACATCTATGATGTTGTTCATCTTCTCAACTCTTGTATCTTACCTTCCAATACACTATCATATTGACAAGGCTCATGCTCAAAAGTAACAAGAGATTCTCTTTGATCTATAGGCTACTTAGGACTAGTATTCACTATCTTAGGTTTCCAAACTTGAGTTTTGCCCTTCTCATACCTTCTAGGGGATCCATAGCCTTTATCTACCTTGAGGATCTCTTTACTCCATTTGCACATAATTTAGCAATTTGGCCAACCTTATGACAATAAAAGCAAACAACATTTTTCATACCTTTTTATTGAATGTGACTAAGATCTCCCTTTGACTGATTGCTTCTCCTCAAATAGTCTCTTTCCTTATGACCAACATGATGACAAAAAAAACAATGGGCATGAAAATAATTTCAAAACTTGAAAGCAGTGGGCTGCCTAACTAGCTTCTTCAATTTACCCTTCAAACTTGCATCTTTCTCACCTTAGAGTGATATCTCATGATCTTTCTCAACTTTTACTATAAGCATCTCATGCTTATCCTTCAAAGAACCTAACTCATCCTTCAATTGATTACACTCTTCTTCTCTTGATCTCAAACTTGAAAATATAAACTCTAGGTAATTTTTTAAATTTTGAATAGACATCTTATCTTCTTTTGCTTCTAAAACCAACTTAGATTCAAAGATACATACCTAGTCCTTAATATCCTTTACCATAGATTTCAACTATTGATTATCCTTCTTTAGCTGATTGGCCATCATGCTTTCCCTGATCTACCTTCAAGATGTTAAACTCTTTCCAAAGGAACCTATTCTGATACCTATTGTTAAGAATAGGATATACTGATTCATAGTATATCATATATATTTTACTTAATCAAATTACTTTACTATAACCACTTAGTACACATTCAATATATGCAATAAAATTGAAATCAATAACATACAGAGAGAGAGAGAGAGAGAGAGAGAGACCCTATATTTTACGTGGAGACCCAAAGTGGGATAAACCATGAAGAATAATCTCAAGTATATAAATGAGCAACAACTAAAGTTTACAATGTTCAAATGCACCAACTTAAAAGAGCACCAACCCCTTTGTTGAGAACAAACAAAGCAATGATTTGTGATCACCCACCCATAGGATCACTAACCCATTTTATGTATAAAACACCATTATCTCTCAATGTCATTTTCTCAACAAATTATAGCACACTACTATATCTCTTCTCTTTTATCTACTCTCCTCTGCTCTTCTCATATAGATAAAATCATTCACTTCCATACATATATCAAATGACTTCCCAAGCCTCTTTTTATAGCTTTCCAAATGACCTTTGGAATTTACCCTTTGTGACCTTTCAATTCACATAGAAAATTCTTCCAAACTTGTATGACTCTTCAAATTCTTCCGTATGAAAAGTCACATGGTGACCCTTCATGGGAAATGTATCCTTTCCCTCTTTTGTCTTTATCTCATGACTTTTTGAATTCATCAAGGTGACCCTTCATGGAAAAATGCATCCTTTCCCTCTTTTATCTTTACTTTGTGACTCTTTGACTTCCTCATGGGCTCTCTTTTGACTTTATGCAACCAAAAATATATTCATTAATAGTTAATTAATATTAACACACTTTAGCCAAGATATGAACATTACAAACACCTTTAGAAATTAAATTATATGGGGCCTTTATCACTAATATTGTTAGACCTTTGATATCAATGACAATATTTCCAACAAATTGGAATTTGGATGATCACATTGCATTCAACCATGTTGGTGAAACTAGCAACACAAATGGTCAAGTGGAAGCTCTAACTAGAAATAAAAGAAGAGTAGTTGAAGAATCTTAGTATATGATAAATACTTATATTGTTCCTAATTTTGTTTCAAATAATGTTAAATATCAAGTTGTTCCTATAGCATAGAAGATTCAAAACATAGACACAGTGAAAGTTCCCTAAATGCCCCTAACTAGTGAACAACCAGTGGCTCATAAGTTGCAACCAAAGATTAGTGGAACATGTTTTAAAATTATTGATCAAATGAATAAATAAAATTTTAGTATTATCATGTGGATTCACTTTCCATATTTGGGAAAAAGGACATGTTTATTCAAAAACTTTTGGATCTCAAGGTATCTAGAGAACTAGCTAAGAAATAAAAAGATGTCTTGGCCAATTCAGACCAATAAATCAAGCAATCCATTCATTAGATACATAACATGAAAATGGTGGATAAATCCAATGTTAAGTCAATCAAGACCCCTCCCTTTTATCTCTCTTTGATATTAGTTAACTATTTAGTCCATCATTATATGGTAGATAGTGGAGCTAGTAGTATTGTCATGCCCAATCAAATTATAGACAAGTTTGGTCTTGCATATAAGCCAAATACCAAAGGAGTATTGAAATTAGATGGATCACCAAAAAAATAGTAGGCATGATAAAAGACCTAAAGCTAACATTACATGTTTTCCCCAATATTATTATTCAGCAAGATGTAGTTGTAGTAGACTTACCTCCCTATTTTACCATGTGTCTGTCAAGAGATTTTACTTCAAAAATTGGAAGATATTTATCAGCTAATTAGACCTATATAATTTTCATAAATAGGTATGTCACTAAGGTGAGAATATATTCTGAACCTATTTCAAGATTTCATTTGGATCCATATATGCCAATCATGGTGAACACTGATTGTGTTATCTCAGACAAGGTATTAGAAAATAGTGAGGTTGAATCTGAATCACCTATACATGGAGTCCTATATATTTTCCTTGATGAATGGGCCTCTGATTTACATGATCATGATACCTAAAATTTAATTGAATAAAAGTGACTTGGTGTCTATTATCTTCATGAAAATGATGCACCAATTCCAACATTGATTAAAGATGAAAAACCTAGTGATGGACTATGGAAGCTATATTTTGATGAAATCAAGAACAAACATGGAACTAGAGCTAGAATGATGTTAATTTATCTATATAATCAAAGGTATTTCTCTCAATTTTTAATTTTTTTTTCAAATAATTTCATTGAATATGAAGCACTAGTACATGGTTTTTAATGGGTAAGAAAGATGAACGTTAATTCTTTACAAGTCTTTGAAGATAGTGAACTAGTAGTTCACCAAGTAAGGGGACTTAATATATGTAAAAACCCACTACTTATATATTATAAGCATAAATTATGGGAATTATTTGAAGAATTTTAAGCCTTCAATATTCATTCCATACTAATAAACTAGAATAAGCATGCAAACAGGTTGGCTACTATTGGATCACAATTCAGTATCCCAGATAATATAAAAAGGGACAAAGTCTAATCACACATTAAGGTAGTTGTGAGACCTTATATTGTAGACAACCATGAAAATTGGAAAGTATTTGAAGATTATAACAATATTTTTAGATTATTACAAGATTAATATGAGTTCTCCTCAAGGAACCAAGATAAACATTTACAACAATATGATGATAAAATTGTGTAATTAAAAAAAAAAGTTTTCTAAAGGACTGGTCACCCTAGAAAATATATTTAGTAGAGATGATGAATTAATAAAAACAAAGCTTGTTTTATCAACCAAGGAGGAACACTACACAAATTTAGAGATTAAAATTGGTAAAAATTTAAAGCTAGGTAAAGTTTTCACATCTTTAGAGAAAGAAGCTTTTATTAAGTTGTGTTCAAATTTTTTAGATGTCTTTACATGGTAGTACAATGACCTTAAATTTTTTTATCCAATTCTAGCCGAACATACCACTGAGTTATAAGATGAGACTAGGAATATCAAACAAAGGCAAAGTCCAATCAATCTAAAACTTGAACCTCTAATGAGATCTAAACTATATAAGCTCACTGAGTCAGCCATAATATTTCCAATTAAGCACTCAACTTATGTACCAAACCTTGTTATTCTATGGAAAAAGAAAGGTGAAATAAGCTTATGTGTCAACTTTCATGACCTAAACAAGGCCTCTCTCAAAAATCACTATCCATTTCCATCAATGGAATATATTTTACAACTATTTGTATGTTTAGAAAGGTTCTCTTTATTGGATGGTTACATTGGATATAACCAAATTTTGGTCAAATAAGAAGACCAATACAAAACATCCTTCACCACAAAGTGGGGGACATTTACATATAGAAAGATGCCTTTTAGTTTATCTAATATTAGATCCACTTTTTAGAAGGCTATGGAAATGGAATTTCAAGGTCTCCTTAGCAAGTTTATTCTTGTTTATCTTGATGACATAACAATATTCTCTAACATCACAAATGAGCACATGATTCACCTCAGTTAGGAGTTTGAAAGGTGTAGATAATTTGCAGTGTCTTTGAACCCAAAAAAGTGTGTTTTCTTTGTTCATAAAGGTAGGCTTCTTAGACATGTCATTTAAAATAAAGTTACAAGTATAAACCTTGATAGGATAGAATCAATTCTTGTACTATCATTGCCTAAGCATAAGAAAGCCTTGTAAATATTTTTAGGAAAGATTGACTTCATAAGGAGATACATTTTAAATTTTTATACTCATCTAGGCCACTTACAACCATGTTAAAGAAAGGTCAAAGTTTTATTTGGTCTAAGGGAGTGATTTTTTTTGAAGAAATCAAGAAAGCTATAGCCAGTGCTCCTACACTTATGAACCCTGATTTTACAAAAAGATTTATTTTTATATAGTTATGATAAACTTGATACAATATCAAATTTTCTCATGTAGTAGAATAAAAATACTTTAGAGCAGCCAATAGTCTTTTTTAGTCAAGGCTTAGTAGAATATGAAACAAGGTATTCTTTTAATGAGAAACACATTCTTTCAATTATAAGGTCTCTTAAAAAATTTAGGTACTTATCCAATAATAAGATGCATTTGATGGCTGCACATCCAAGTATCAAAGACTTTCTTATGAACAAAGATATAAGTGATAAAAGAGCTAGTTGGATAACCAAGATCATGAAATATGACATTGAGATCAAAGTCATAAAGCTGGTTAGAGGCAAAGGACTTTGTGAACATCTAGCCCAAGATTTATAAGAGTCTAATTAATAGGGTATGGTGTCAAATGATTAAGAACTTAAAGTAATCAAGCCTCAACTTATAGCTGGTTCCAAGATATGGTAAGATATCTATAAGATGGTATTTATCCTTCTCATCTCAATCCTTTAAAGAGAAAATATTTTAGATTACATTCAATTCATTTTCTCCTTATTGATAATGTATTATTTAAAAATGATATCAATGATATACTGCTAAGATACATATAACCAAGTCAAACACATAATTTACTTGAGAAATTCTATGATGGACATGATGATATACATTACTCAGCTAGGATTGCATCTCACAAGATCATGAGATGTCGGTATTACTAGCCAAGTTTATTTGGTTATTGCCATGCATGGATCAAGAAATGTAGACAATGTGCCATGCTTTTTTTGGAAAAATGAGAATTGTAGTATTACCTCTCCAAAAAAAATTATTTAATCAACCCTTTTTCCGATGGGGATTGGAATTTATTGGTGTTATCAACCCTCCATCAAGCTTGGGACATAAGTGGATCTTGACTACCATAGATTATTTTACCATAAGGATAGAGGTAGTAGCATTAAAAGAAGCCAATAAAACTAGTGTTTTAGAATTATATGAAGGTTTAATTACCAAATTTAGAGTCCCTTAAATTATAATTTTTTATAATGCTATGGATTTTTTAGGATCTAAGATCAACTAGTGGGCAGTTCAATAGAGTATTTTTCTCAATATCTCATCAAACTATTATCCACAAGGCAATGGCCTTGCTGAGTCTACCAACAAAAATTTGTTAAATATCATCATGAGGACTATATAATACAATCATAGATCATGTAATCTCAAATTCAAGTCATCTCTATACACTGATAAGATTACCTATAAAAGATTAATTGCCAATTTTATGTACAAACTAGTATATGGTAACGAAGCAACAATGCCTATTTCTCTTGAATTCCCTACTATGGAATTAATTCATTAACTTTATATTTTTGAGATTGCGCCAATGGAAATAAGATATGTTAAGCTCATGGAGATATAAGAGACAATGCATTAGGCAATGTTGGCAATGGAGGCCCATCAAGTAATGACAAAGACATATTTTGACAAAGAAACTTCTTTTAGAAGTTTCCAAGAAGGATATTTGGTCCTCAAATGCGATGAGGATAGAGAGATAGGGAAAAAAAAAAAAAATGATTCTCTTTGGAGTGGAACACATATATTTTATATTTATAAATCCCATAATGACTTCTGGCTCACAAAGATGAATGGTAAAGAACTTCTTATCCTAGTCAATGGGATACATCTCAAACACTGCTATTAAGGAAAGCTAAGTCCCTTGTATATAGTTAGTTTTTTTCTAATTTTTATCAAAGTGTTTTATAAAACATTATTTAGTTTCATTTCTATTTTATTCTACATAAGTGCTTCTTTCTTGCACAATCATTCAGTATTTTAGTTACCTTTAATTTTAGGTTAGTTTTGCTTTCAGTTTGTTTTCTTTCCCTATTGTTAGGATTTTTCTGTCTTTGCAAGTCAAGAGGTTGTCTTACAATAATTTAATTGTCCATGTATTATTTATGATGATCTAAGATTTATGTATATGCTTAAATTTATCAATCATACCAAATATGCTTCCTAACCAAGTCACCAAAGATATTGACTAATTTTGGTCTACATACCAAATTTTGCCTAGTCCAAGAATTTAGTGGAAGTAGAATAAAGTCTAAATAAGAAATTTGTAGAGGTCATATATTTCACGTGTGGTAGTCTCAAAAAAAGGTGATCACATGGGTTTTTCCAACTTGGTCCTTAATTACTACATGCTAAGTTTCAGATCATCCACTGAAGCACGATAGAAGTTGTGCATGTTCAAAGCTGGCTCCTCATTCATATTTCACTAAGTTTCCCATACTTAGCCAAATGAAATAGACCATCATCTGGACATCATGTGGGAATGAATATATTATTTAAATTGAGAATTTTATATCTTCACTCAAAAGGCTTTTAGGACCAATGAATCAAATGGGTTCATCCCTTTTAGTCTCAAGAACATCTCTTGAAAATTTGGTTCCTTCATGACTTTTGTGCTTCAAGTTACATGCCTTCAAAGTTGGACCTATAAAATAAGATGTTCACACTAACATCAAAATAAATCTTAGGAAAAAATCATGTGAGCATAAATTTAACTATCTATGGAATGTCAAATACGCCCATATAGACATCAAATGACATTATCATGAACATCAATTTTAATCAAGGCAAGAAACCATTTGGGTTAAAAATGTCCTTAAAAGGCTTGAAGTTGGTCAAGATCTAATAATATGTAAGATCCCTCATACTAACACATAAGATCTAATGATTTTCACTAGAGTCAACCAAGTCAAAAGGTCCCTAGCTTAAATCTTTTAAAGATATACAAGTTGGACATAATCTAATGGTATGGGATAATCAAGCCAAGATCTAATAAAGGAAAATCACTGACAAAAGGATGAGTCCAAGCTAAACCAAGGGCTTGAATTCAATCATACCAATGATCTGACAAAGTGAAATAACTAATAATAAATAGGGACCAAGGAGATCTATGGTGCACATGAACTTATATATCAATAATAGATGGAGCAAAGTAAAGTTAGACTCATCAATGAATATAAAGAGATAATGAGTCAAGGACAAGTGAAACAAGCACATTCTATTAGAAAAAACTCAATGGCTCATGCGCATCCATGCACAGATCAATAAAGTGAGGCATAGTCAATAATTTAGCATATCTATAGAGCCAATAAACATTAAGATAGTTAAGCATGATGTAGACAATCAAATTTGGCAATCGATAGCCAATAAGTGAGCGTGATCTTGAGAAAATTTTAATGAAATTCAAAGATGTTTAAATGGACCTAGGAAAAGGAAATGTCAAAGAGTTGACCTTGTAGTTGTCCCAATTTTGAACTAGGGCCACAGTTTAGAGACCAAACATTGTCATTAATGCTCCATATAATATATCTTTTGGGTCTAATATAAAAGGCAAAAATAAACTAGTAACCATGAAGTAAAGTCAAGTAGTTTGTAGACTTTCATAGATATTATGACTATGTGAAAACAAATGGTCTAAGATGGGTTTTCACCTATAGTATACCTATGTCTCACCTATCATCATTGATCATTTTTTATAATTCAAGTATAGTTGGCCACCTAATGTAGATGTGGCATTTTTCAGCCAGTTTCAAGACATGATCCTCATCAACAAATCAAGTGGAAGTGTATGGAGTCCTAAGATAATGACTAGGTGGATGAATAAGGATAGTGAGCATTCAATTATTTTATAAATCCTTTGAAATTGTGCCTTCTTGGTAAGATTTTGACTCAGCCACATCCTCGAATTAGTGTTAATTCATCATAAGAGGTTGGTCCTTTTTCAACTATCCCTCTTTTTGGTATGACTAGACTCTACCAAAATTTGTACTACAATACCTTCAGATGGAATAAAGATTGAATTTTGTCATTTTCTAAGCTAAATTGAAGTGTGTTCTATAAATTTATACACTATTATTGATTTAATATAAGTTCCTCACTTATGTCTAAGTTTTCCTTACCTTAAGGAAAGGTGTAATAGTCTCACAGGTCATTATAAGCATAATCTATAGTTCATTGTCTAGTTTAAAAGTGGATATTTTCCCTCTCTTGCTAATATGGTAACTAATTAATGCCTTAGTTTGAAATATTTATGTTAGATTGATGTTCTTCAGTCTAAAATTTTATCATAGTGTGTTTTGTGTGAATTGGAATGATCAAATCATTATTGCATCACCTCTTTTTTACATGCTTTTATAATTTTTATCAATTCTCTCTCCCTTTTCTAAGTAGGTATTAGTTATATCTAGCCTTCTTCAGAGGTCTGATCCACTTTTAAGATACCCACAACTAAGATTAGTCCAATGTTGGACTAGATTTGAGTATGAATATATCAAAAATCCCCTCCTTATCTAGGGTTTAAATCTAAATCCCTAATAGGTATCATATTGATAAACCAATTTGGTAAACAATATTTAGCATTGTATATACTTTAATTTATATGCACTAATAATCTTTTAAAGTATGAGGCCCTGATCTTAGGACTTTAATTCACCATCAAACATAAGGTAAGGAAATTTTTAGTCCATGGTGATTCAGAACCAATCTTCAAGCAAGTGTGTAGTTGGCATCAATGCAAACTATCTTATTTAAAGAGATATAAGTTTAAATCATGAGATTTAATTAAGGGTTTCAAATATTCTAACATTACCTCTATAACAGGGACCAAAATCCATTGGTAGATGTGTTGGATTAGATAATAACAAATCAATTCCCACTTGAGGTCACTAGATTTTAGAAGTTTACAATCGAAATGAATCATGCCCTTCCTATTCCAGACAACATCAATAACTTCTAGGTGTTTGATGATGATAAACAAATCATCAACTTCATGACTAGTTATGGAGTCATTAAATCACACATAATTGATGAACATGAAGAAGAGTCTACAAAGAAAGTGAAAGATGATGATGATGGCATAATCTAATTGAAAAATAATAGAATTCCTAAGGGCATGGTCTCTTTAGAAAGGATATTTGATTAAGATAAGCCAACGAATGATACCAAGATACCTAAAGTATGTGGCAAACATTACAATCAAGTTAATTTGGGTCTATCAAAAAAACCCCATAATATAAATATCAGTTTGATCTATACCAAAGAGGAGTTAACCAAATCCACTAAAACATTACCCATATTCAAGGATGTCCTTATGTAGTCTTATGAATATCTCAAAGTCTTTGACACATGGGTCATCACTCACATGATTCCTTTGAAAGAATCATGTAAACCCTTTAAGTAAAGGAAAAGACCTGTAAAAATCATTATGGAGCCTTTCATATATAAGGAATTAATTAAGTTACTACATTCAAGGATGGTATTATCAATTAGACACTCCACATGGGTGGCTAACTTGGTCCAAGTCAAAAGAAAAATAGTGAAATTAGACTCTGTGTAGACTTTAAAAATCTCAATAGATTTGTAGAAAATAATAATTACCCATTTCCCTCTTTAGATGAGGTAATTAAAATTTTTAGCATCTCTCAAATTGTGTCTTTCTTAGATGACTTCTTTGGTTATGACCAAGTGTTAGTCAACAGAGAAGACAGGATGAAGACTACCTTCACAACCAAGTGGGGAATGTTCGTATATAGAAAGATGCATATTGGACTAATAAATGTTAGGGATACCTTCTAACATGCCATGGACCATTCATTCCAAGGAATTGATGGTAATTTCATTTTTATTTACATGGATGACTTAACCATTTTCTCTAAAAATAGGAAAGATGCACCTCCAACAAGTTGTGGAAAAATGTAGGACCTTTGGTATCTCTCTAAACCCTAAGAAGAGTATTTTTTATGTAACCAATAGTAAAACCTTAGGACACATAATAACAAAGGATTGTTTATCTATTGACCCTAATCAAATTAATTCTATATATAAGGCTAATTTTCCTAATATATAGTTAAAATCATTTTTTGAAAAAATTAACTTTGTAGATAAATTCATTTTAGGTTTCTCCTAAATTATTAGACTCCTGAATGCCATGCTAAAAAAAGACATGGATATTGATTGGACATTTGAGGATAGGAAATATTTACAAGACATTAAGGAAGCCATAGTATAGGTACCCATGCTAATCATCCTAGATTTTGGTAAAGATTTCTACCTTTATTCTTTTCTTCCAAACCACATGATTGTTTTATCCTTAAGCATAGAGTATATGATAAATAAAATCTAATCACCTTTATGATTAATAACTTAAAGGCTGTTGAATTGAGATAACCACTCCTAGATAAGTAGGTAGACTCCTTGGTAAAGGTTATAAAGAATTTTAGACATTACATCCTCTGAAACAAGACTCATGACATAATACCTGACCCTAATATTAAGCTTATGGTTAACCAAAATGAGCTAGAGGAAAGATAGGGAAAATGCATGACTAATCTCCAAGAATATGATATAGAAATAAAGTCAACCAAGATGGTATAGGGTTAGGGCTTAATTTAATGGATTACCAAGACTGGTCCTCAAATTGATGTTTCAAAGGTATAAGTAGACAAGGTATCAAGTGAGGAATGGTACAAAAACATTTTATACTACTTGTTGAATGGAACTTGACCTAAAAATTTGAAAAAAAAGCAAAGGAGAGTGTTTAGGATCAAAATTTAACACTTCATGATCAAAAGAGGAGTGATCTATAAAAAACTATGAAAGAATCTACTTAATATGCATCTCCAAAAAGGAATCTACAAACATACTCAACAAATTCCATGATAAATTGGGAAGTTGGCATCCTTCAGGTAGAATAACTACCCACAAAATACTCAAAACAAGCTATTACTAGCCTATAATATTCAATGGTGCACATGTTCTTGTTCAAACATGTCATAAATGTCATGTTTTTTTATAGAAGATAAGTAAGGGAAACCATACCTTCATAACCATAGATTACAACTAGTCTATTTACACAATGGTGATTAGACTTCGTTGGAGTCATCAATCCTAACTCCTTGACATGCCATAAATCCTGCTAACAGTCATTGACTATTGCACTAGGTAGATGGAATCAATTGCCACTAAGAAATATAGGAAAAATTATGTATCAAATTCCTAGAGGAAAACATCACAACCAAATTTGGGACTCATTTATCTCTAGTATGTGATAATTATTTAACTTTCCAATCCACACAATTTATAGAGTGGGCCTATGACAACAAAATTGTTGTCAAGTTTTAC
>JARHVA010004770.1:402500-635000 GCA_037957365.1 Torreya grandis | reverse complement strand
AAAGGGTGATCCAATTAAAATATGACACATGGTAAAATTTCACCATGGTTAGGTCCATTAAAAGTTTCACATAAAAAAGCCATGTAACAGTGCGAGTCAATGAGGGATTTCCACTTGGAAATCCATTAGAGGTCCCAAAACCATTTCAACCCAAAAATAAAATGGGTCGAGCCATACAATATCAAAAGAAGAGTGATCCAATCAAAAGATGACACTTGGTAGAATATCACGTAATCCACCTAAATATCCTAATATTTTAAATATAAGGCTAAAGTACATGAAAAGGCATAAAGTGTTTATCACATGTCAAATATGGAACCTAGGTGGAACATAGCTATCCATAAAACACCTATTGTAGGTGAAAATTAAATGATAATAGGGGTTGTTTTGGCAGTTATAAAGCTAAGTCATGATTTAATAGTTTTGAGAATATTGGTGTATTATTTCTAATTTCGTTAAAGGGTTTGATTAGTTAAATTACTAAATAAATATGAATTAATTAAGATCCTAATTTATGTAATTTTACTATAATTTTGATCTTTTTAAAAATAGTAATAAGAGAGAGAAAATAAGACTTAGTTGAAAATTGACTAAATGGTTTTTGTAGGGTCTCGTATTCACTATGTGAGACTAGGAAAGTGTCTCAAATCAAGATCTAGAGTTCATTTTATAATTGGATAGGAGTGTTAAAATAAGACACTAGTGACACTGGTGTTTTAGTCCACCTCTACCACTATTATCTAGGAGACTTGAGTTTTTTGGGTTTTGTTCACTATTTCAATATGCCATTGCCTTTGAAATTTTGGTTGTTAGATGTCCATGTAACTCCTTATAGAGTAGATATTGTCTTCAAACCCTAGAATCTTTTGTATTTTGAGCAACTTTTAGAAAGAGGAGGGGTTAGTGTTTGTAAGATTCACTGAACATGTATCCACACCCCTTGTGTGGGCATGCTGTCTACATACCAATACTTTAAAGAGGGATCAAGCCATACGTAGTTCTCCCATTTGATGTGCTTTATGAAATAGTGTGTATGAAGATGCAAAATACTAAACTAGATGTGATTTAGATGGCTAGGGACTATTTTAGTGATTTGGATAAGCTTTTAAATGTATTAGCTAGATATATACATAGAATAGGTAAGATTGCCTGAGTAGTCTTGATTGTATTCTTACTTAGTAATAATTACCAACCCTCTCCAAATGATTTTTGAATGGGATTTTATAAAGATATATTGGTCATGGGTTGAATGTACTTGCATTAGTCTGATAAGGAGAAGGATAGAGAACCAGAAGGAACTGACCATTGGGGCCAAAAATGTACTTGGATAAGAGCATTGAAAGTAGATAGTATTGGCAATGCTATTATAGTCTAAGTTGGGTTCTATTTTCCTTAGCTAATAGGACTTGCGAGGATTGATTTGTCATAGAAAGAGAAATTTGACTAAGCTAGGAATATGTATGAAAGGTCATGGATGACTAGGAATTAGTGAAAATATTCCTATGAGGGCCATGAAAGAAAGCATGAGGGAGCTATGGGTTGGGTGTCATTAGCCACACTCAAGTTACCATTTTTTACATTTTATATAACTACATTTTCCCCCTCTTTATTCTAGTGATGTAGTAAAGTGAAATGCTAGGATAAACGAAAAATAGAAATCATACCTGAACCTACCTATAAGGGTAAAGCTCAGGAAGCTATGTGTGTTGGGTGTGCATAAAGAGAGCATATTGTGAAGTGTGAATCTATAAGATAAAATAAAGAGTAGATCATTTCTTAGTATATATGCTATATTTGAAATAAGAATGTATAAACTTAGGTAAGATAAAGAGGAAGAGAAAGGAATGAATACACCCTATTAATTATGTAAACCAATACAAAACCTATTATGATGTTGAGTGATATTAGATGTGTGTTGTACCAAGAATAATATCATGAATGGAGCTGAGTTCTCAATTCCCCAAGAGTGGCTCAAGAATGCAAAGACTAGCCCTTTGGATCCATCATTTCCCACTAAATAAAGCTAGGTGTTCATACGTGTGTCAATCAATATTTGGACTATGTGTCTAATATTTTTAAATAAGTGGCTCAAAAATATAAAGGCTAGCTAGTCCTTTGGCTCCATCATTGTCCCATGAAATGAAACTATGAATTGATATCGGTATGAAATGTGTGTCATATGAGATGGATCTTAAACCCCATGAATTTACTATGATCTAAAAATGTTGGCATGGATAGCTGAATGTATGTTGGAAGCTAGGCCACTCTAGGCCACTCTGAAAGATAAAGATTAGGCTTGTATGAAATCCACTCTAAAACTGGTGCACTAGGCTTATATGAAATCCACTCTAAAATGTGAAAGATAGGCTTGTATGAAAGACACTCCAAAATTATGCCAACCACCTGTAGATGGAATACGACATGCAACTACGAATAATGCCTAGGTAATACTGAACTTGAAAAGAAAAGAAAAAATGTGTTCTACACATTACCCCCCCCCCCCCAATTACTACTATTTGAAACATGGATTCTAATATGGAAGTTATACCAACTACCGTATCTAAAACTAGAAATGAGATCCATCATGCCATACATGATGCCCCCTATATCTAAATTCTCCAAGAAAAAGTGTACTAAAAATTGTTGATTATGAACTAGTCTGATTATGTAAAACTATAGCTAAACCTACTTTTCTACCTACTTCTAGAAAGTCTGGTTTTTCTACTATTTAGATAGGAGCACTGAAAATGGATAGTGATGGCACCGATGCTATATTCCAATCTTGTAATTGTTGTCTTGGGATAAATTTTATGATTGTTCTAACATTTTCATTATCTACCTAGTCTATTATGTTTGGTTGTTGTTCTGGGTGTTCTAAAAATTGCTTTTTTGACTATTAGGAGCTCTGATCTCTGTGAAAACCCCCTTATTTATTTTCCCCTCTTTTGAGGGTAGGAATGAAGAACCTAAAATGACTTCCCTCAGAAGAAAGATCCCTGCAAGTGTGTTATGTTGTAAAGATACATGATATATCAATGATAATTAATAAGATATCTCAAGATATAACATGCTTTCTAATGAGAGATTGTTAGATCAACAAGGGTATGCCTAGATAGATATAACAATGTAATAACATGTGTAATGTAATGAATTAAAACTATAAGTTTGGTTAGTTTTTAGTTTTCATGGAGGGATGGAGCATGATGTCCATTATGGCATCCAAGAAAGCAAGATAATGCATGATGTGGATCATGGAATTGCAAACAATTGAAAAAGCAATCAAGAGATAAGCATATAAGGTAGAAATTAAGAATTATACATGAGTATCCAAGAGGCCAAACAAACAAGGGACATGGGTACATGTCACTCAAACTAAGAATCAAGCATACAAGACATTTTCAAATGACACATACACATATAAGTGAAGAAAGAAAGATTGGTGTGAAATCCATAATCACGTAGAAGAGTATAGCAAAAGACATTGGCAAATATCCTAGGGCACACATAATACATAGAAACAAAGGAGATTGGTAAATATCCTAAGACACATACATGAGACAAACAAGAACTAAGAAATGAAAACAATCTAGCAACAATAAGTAAGAAAGTAAAGCATATAATAACTGGAAATACCATTGCATATAACTAATCAAATAAAGAAGTGAAAGCATGAAAGACATGTTAGTACAAGACTAGATATATGCTAATAAAATATGAGTGCTATATGATAGTGAGTTTCGATAGAGTAATCTATGTAAACTAGTAAGTAATGTACATCAACATCATGACTAGAGTGTGTGGTGTAGGAATGATATAACTTAGATGGTGTAGTCATATAGAAAGTTCCCCCAGTGGGTATGTATATTAATGTATGTCTTGATGTAGAAGTAGGATGCTCCCTCAATGGGTGGAGTGAAGCAATCAAGGATTTGAATGTCACTGCACATACTCAAAGAAGATCAAGTGACACATGGTAATGTAGAAATTGATAAATAATAACATAAAACAATAAATTTAGGTCTAGCATAGAGTAAAGATGTAAAGCATGGATAATACATACAATCAAAATGTTTTTGGTGTTTTTGGAATATTTGAATGCTTTTAGATTTTTGGAATATTTGAATGTTTTTGGATTTTTTAATTTTTAATATAATCTATATACAATCAATAATGAAGAGACTCTATACAAGAAAAACTGATAAACTATGTACAAGTGAGGCTGAGAAGAGATGATACTAACCAATGAGTCTCATGGGAGACTCCCTATCATGGTGTCATGTATCAAACAAAGGAATTGTGTGTGATTCTGAAGCATGAGGGAATGGATATGAATATGATTATGAATATTTGGATTCATTGTTGGTATCTTATAAATCATAATAACCTATATTATTCCACTCATCATTATCTTGTTTACTTTTAACCAATGGAATGTTAGTGTTGAATTTTGTTGTATCTAGATATTTTCCTTTGATAAATTATGTTTGTGAATGATATACCTTAGGATGTTCATTAAATTCCAAACCTTGGTGACAAATATTATCAACTGACAGAATAGGAGTAGTAATGCCTTGATCATGCTTTCCCAACCCTTGACCTTGATAATCAAAGTATTGATTTGAACATTTATCCTCATTTTGGAGAGGTAAATTTGCATATTTTTCATGCTTTACCTATGCTTGTGGTACTATTTGTTGCTTTGATTTTGCTTTTTGATCCTTTTGTTGTTTTGATTTATGCTTTGGTAACCACTTTTATACTATTTTTGAATTTGACCCCTTGTGAATGTGTTCCTATGTCACTATAGATTTATTGACTGATTTAGCTTTTATATGGTCCTCATGATTAATTATCTATTGTATATGTTTTTTCAATGCCAAACATGAATCTGTGTGATGCCCATGCATTCTATGATATGCACAATAATATCTAGATCTTATTACTAGATGTAGAGGAGTTAGTTTGATTAACTTAGATTCAATTAGTTCCTTTAGTACCTCACTTGAACTCTTATTTGATTTTTGAATTCTTTTTGAATCACTCATTATATAGTTACTTTGTTGTGATTCTTTTTTTGATATGTAACATTACTTGCAACCAATTGACTAGGTGAATGTGTATATACATGATTGACACTAGGGTGCCTTTGAGGATTTTGTATTATAATATAATTTTCCAATGTTGTGATCTTTTCATGTAATAGTTGATTCTAAATTTTTAAATCTAAAATTAACTTTATCATACTGGTGATTTGATTCCTTAGGGTCTCACAAGTGCAAATCCTAGTAGTTTCAAATTGAACATGTAAGCACATGTGTTGAAGAAAGTTTAAAGAGGTTATAGGATACATGTATGCATTAGTAATACCATTATATGCTACCTCACCTTTTGGAGGGGTGATAACATGGACGTGGTTAGAGGGAAAGTATCTATCACCCTCTTGAGGGAGAGGAGGAGAAGGGATTTCTTTCTTGTGCAAATCATATGGCATTGAAACTTAATAGGTGGTAGTTAGCTTATGTAAAAACCTTGTAACCAAGGAGTTAGATACATCTAATTAGAAAACATGTATGTGGGATAAAATACATGTATTGGAGTGATGATTTGTACAATAATATCTTTATAAAAATCATTCCATAGGAGAGATAGAAAGTAAGGGATAGAGAGCATGAATTGGTGCACAAATGCATAAAAAAATTTGACATATACTATGACATTTCTAATGTGTTTAGCTTGATAATCTTGAAAAAAATTCCACATATGAGATAGAAATCAAGGGATAGAGAACATGAAATTGTGAATGAATGTATATAACATGTTGACATGTAACATAACATTTTTTTACATGTTTAGAAAAATAGAGCTAGAAATTATGTTGCATGAGTGTGAGAGAGTATGCAAAAGGAATATTGAAATATTATGCATTTTTATAAATAAATGTTGCAATATCATCTCTTATTATCAAAATTAAGCATGAAATGCAAATAATGAAGCTTTGTACTAGCATATGGTAAGCTTCATCATTCATGCACATGATAGGACTAGGTATGGTCTCATTATTTGCAAAAAATGTAAGAAATATTTGGAAATAAGTGAGATCCATTTTTTTTATGTGCAATCTAATTTTAGCTATAAGTTAATATCTAAATAAGCAATGGGACCTATTATATGCAACTAGGGTTTGAAAGATGATTATTTTGAAAATTACTATGAAATTTTGAAATTTAAAGTTAATTTTTGAGTTAAATATGCAAGTAAGAAATCATAAATTTATTAGAAAATTTGTGATTTAAAGAGACCTAATATATGAAACTAGGGTTTTTTTAAAAATATTTTTTCTAAAATTACTATTTAATTTTTAAATTTTAAGTCAATTTCTGATTTTAATATGCTAGTAAAAAATAAAAAATTTATTAGAAAATTACTGGGAAAATACTGAGACCTAGTATGGGCAACTAGGGTTTAAAAGAAAATTATTTTAAAATTAATACAAAATTTTAAAATTTAATGCTAATTTATAATATTATTATGTGGTTAAAGAATTAAAAAAATATAGGAAAAATTAGTAGGAATTTTACCCTAGGGTTTATATGGTTTTTATGCACAAACAAAGCTAGGTTCACCAAATGATTTAATAGTTTCAAGAATATTGGTGTATTATTCCTAATTTAGTTAAAGGTTCTGAGTAGTAAAATTAGTAAATAAATATGCAATAATTAAGCTACTAATTTGTGTAATTTTATTGTAATTTTGATCTTTCTATAAATAGTAATATGGGAAAGACAATAAGATTTAGCTGAAAACTAACTAAAATGGCTATTATAGGGTCTAGTATTCACTATCCAGGAATAGGATAGTGTCATAAATCAAGATTTAGATTTCATTTTATGATTAGATAGGAGCACTAAAATACTACATTAGTGGAATTGATACTATAGTCCACCTCTACTATTTTTTTCCAAGAGACATGAGCTTTCTTGGTTTTGTTCATTGTATATGTGTGACCTTGCCTATGAAGTTTAATCTACCAAATGTTGGTGGAACTCCATATAAATTATATTTTGTATTCAAACCCTATATTCCTTTAGAATTTGACCAACTATGATAAATAAGGGGGGTTATTGTGTGTAATATTTACTGAATGTGTATCCACACCACTTGTGTTGGCATGTTGCCTACATACCAATACTATGAAGAGGGATCAAGCCATATGTAGTTATCCCAATTGATGTGCTTTGTGCAATAGCATGTACGAAAATGAAAAATAATAAACTATATCTGATTGAGATAGATAGGGGTTGACGTAAAGATTTGGATAAGCTTGTAAGTGTATTGGTTGGTTGCATGTAGATAATAGGGAAGATTACCTAAGTAGTCTTGCTTGTATTCTTATTTTCTTAGTGATAATTTCCAACCTTTCCAAATGATATTTGAATGGGATTTTACAAGGATCTATTGGTCATGGGTTGAATTTACTCATGTTAAGATGATAAGGAAAAGGATGGGGAATCAGAAGAAACTAACCATTAGGGCCAAAAATACACTTGGATAGGAGCATCGAAGATGGATAATAGTGGCACGAATTTTGTAGTCAAATTTGGGTGCTATTGTCCTTAGTTTACAAGACCTATGGGATGGATTTATCATGGAGAGAGTAGTTTGACTAAGCTGGGATCAGGTCTAGGAGGCTATGGATGACTAGGAATTAGTGAAAATATTCTTATGGGGGTCATGAAAACAAGCAAGATGGACCTGTGGGTTGGGTGTCATTATCCACATTCAAGTTTCCAATTTTCACATTTTAGATGACTAGAAGTCACTTCATAGAAAAAGTCAAGCTTATGATGATAGACTATATGGACAAGGTGAGAGTAGTGATTGATTGACTCCTCAAAGTAGATTTTTGAAGCCATTAGAACAAAACTTAAGAGCCACCTAGGTTTTAAATCAAAGTGAGTTAAGGATAATTTCCATTTATAACTCATATCTTTCAATTCAAATTCTAAAATTTAGATTTCAAAGTTGTTTAAAGGTATTACATTCACTTTAAATTATTATCTACTAAATAACTTTGAAGCATAATTTGATTATTTCTAAGGACTTATATACATTTGTCCACTATTAAAGTAATCCATAGGCTCATTTATCAAAATTGAAACCATAACCAAAGTTAGAACATTTAGAGCCAATAAGTAGTAATAAGTTTCATTCCTCTACCCCTATGGAATAAACATCATCTTTCAGGATGGAAATTTTAAATCTATTACATTGGCCATAGAAGACAAGAATTATAATTACTTATTCTACCATGTATAAAGGACTATTGATAGAGATAGTGATGATGAGGAAGGATCCAATCATGTAGAAGATAGGTTTGATATCTTGGCACTCAAATCTATAGGATTACACAAGGCTTCATCTAATCTAGAGGTACTCCCCTAAATAGACTTGGTCTATAAAATGTTTCTCTAGTCTAAGTATGTTAATAACATGATCAAGTATTTTAATTTGGGATAAGACATTGATTTTATATCCAGGATAGCCTTTTATGATTATTATGATCTACCCAAACCAAAGATTGTTTACAATCAGGAAACTATTACCTAATGGCTCTAAACACATGACATCAAAGAAGTTTTGAGAGACTAGGCTAAGAACAAGGGGAAATTTATATGAAAATCTAAAATAAACTAGATTCCCATCACCTAATTTATGAAGGGATTAAGAATTGGTAAGGCCATGATGAATTGGTTTCATGGGGCCAAGGACACATGCCACATAGATGAGAAGTGGTTCCACTTCTATCAATGATAATATATGATGAAAAGACTCCCCCTTTAGAAGAAATCATATCTTTCAACTTGGAAACACATATTAGGAAGCTCATGTCCAACCAAGGGGATCATTTTTATATGATGTCCTACCTATTAGATGTCATCTACACTACCCAGAAGTTCCCTCAATTCACTAATTGGGATCTAAAATTTAATTAGACTATGCCTCACACAATCTCAAAAGTAAGAGTCTAAAAATACAAATAGGAAATGAAGGCCATAGTTGAGAACTTATACCCAATTATGTATAGTGACATCCATTAGGATCATATGCCTAGGTTATCAGAGGAAATTAAAACAACTTTAAGAACCTTGGGAGCCTACTGGTACTATCCAAATTACATAGTGATAATGATAGTTGGAATTAAAATATCCCCCTTTAGGTTGGCCACCTAATGGTAGATAATATAGATAAATAAGAGATTGAATTTCAATTACTCACAAAGGTGGATGGACTATTTAAGAATAATAAGATATGATTGGTTCATCCTCAGCTATCCAACATTGGCTAGTTCAGAATTGAGAAATGGAACTATATCATTGATGTTACTAAACAAAGACCAACCTTTAACTTGTAAAGAGATACCAATAGGGAGTGGGACCTTGAACATATAACATTTAAACACTACATCAAGCATACGGAAGCCCTAAAAATAACTTACCATCATGAACCTAAAGATGAAGATAAGTCATAAATCAATTTAACTAATGACACAAAAATGAAGTAGAGATTGAAGACCACTAATATCCCATAAGTTAAGGAAAGGTTGGAAGATGAAAGTTTTTATAAGGTTTTCAAACTTGAAGATACTAATGTAAGAGCATCTACTTTTGTATTCCATGCTTTTATTATTGATTAAGAGAGGTTGATTGACCCTAAACTTAGTTGGAAGATATTGCAGGCATTGTCTCCTACTTTGGAGAAGGGAGGAGCCAAGACTAAAAACATATCAAGAAGGCTTGTATTTTAGGAGAAACATCTATCATGCCATCCTAGGTATAAAGTGTTACCTTAGTAAAGATAAGGACTCTAATAGAAATGATAAAACCTTATACTATAATGCTAGTAGCTGCAACACCATAGTTGCCTCCACTACTTCCTCTCAAGGAGTAACCAGATATGACTGATTGTGTTTATTTACCTCCTTCATTTATAATTATCTATCCCTTAGGCATATTCTATGATCCCATAACTCTATACCTTATCAACCTTTTACCCTACAAGCCCATCACTAGACCCATAATTAGGCCTTTGACGATGCCCCTATCCACTGTAAATCCTTTTGTGGTGACATCCACCTATAAATAATTTGTGATGGACATTTTACCTCCAATTCTATTTGGGCCTATGCCTAGATCAAGTCCTCAACTACCAAAGAAAAGGCCCACTATTGTCATCCACCAAGTTCCTTTGATCCCAACTAGTGATTCAGCTAGTAGGAGTTCTTATTCATCCCTAGGAATGACACTTCCTTTTCATCCCCCAATTGTATATTTATCTTAGTCACCTCCATAGTCACTTCTAGACATATGCCTTCTAGGGATTGACACCAGCCCAATAATTTCCTCCATCAACCCAGCCTTAGGGAGACATTTTAGATAAATATTAGATAAAACAAATATAGTTGGCTACAATGGAGAATTAGGATTTGGTTATATTTAACCCTCCATAGGTCACATTAAAATTTGACAAGAAGGCTAGAGTAATGAAGATATTAACCAAGAGGAAGGTCACTCATCTAAACCAAATAACTATATATGAGTTATAAAATACCCTGTTTGAGTTGACCAAGAAGAAGAGAGACATGCCTAAATAACAACAATAATATAAAGAGGATCCCCTCTTAACTCTAAAGGCATGTGGTGATGTAGATGCAGAATCAATAAAAGGAATGTAGAAAAGAGCAACTAATTGACAATAACAACACAAAACCACATTATTAGAGGAAACCATCACCAAGGTATAATGGGCTATGGAGGTAATATTTGATACATTAAACATCTTGGCTGAGTACAAAGTAAGAGGGGATGAAGTTGATAACAATATTCTCAAGGCAGAAGGTGCATATGGGTCATATGACATCAAGATAGTCAACTTGGTGAAGTTGATAAGGATAAAAAAGTTATAGTACCTGAACTTGATCCCATTAGAGGACTTGAGCATTAAGTATTCCTATACAATTAGAAAAAGGAAATGTTTAAACTAGTGGATTTATGAAATGAGATCCCTAGGCTACTCTCTCACCTAGCAGTGTGATAGATTCATAACTTTGATTAAAGAGGCTAAAATCATGCACATTGCTAACAAGGATGGTTCTATTGTTAGCAAGGATGATTTTTGAGCCTAGTTGCAAAAATTTATTATCAATTTTAGGAAATAGGCCATGGCCAAAGGAGTGACCTCTAGGTAGGAGATGGTATATTTGGCTACATTTGTCAATCAGAGAATAGAAAAAGTTGTGGCAATCAATGAGGTTATAGAACCTCTCTTGAGAAAATATGATGAAATGATAGGTATCACCATAAAATTATTGAAATAACCTATTATTAAATTGAATTTGATTGATAATGATTACAATATATGCTTTGAAGCATTGAGATGGAATATAAAATCTAAGAAATAAGCAAGAAATAGGCCATCTATTGTCACTGTAGGAGCTTCTTCTTCCTCAACACCTCTTGTGATATCTTCTTCTTTGAAAACAATAGGAAGCCCTCCTTTAGTTTCTATGTGTTCAATTTCATCTTATTCTACATTGGGAGCTTCATCATTGACCACACTAGTAAGATTCTAACCCAAAACCTCAGGACCAAGATAACCATTTGCTTGGTTTTCTCTTGATGAATGTGATGTCCTAATTTCCCTCAATGAATTGTAAAAGATTCCCTTAGTTTAAATAGGGAATATTCTTTATTTTATTACATAAGGGACTTTTTCCACTGATAGATGTCATATATTTAATTTTTTTATAACCATATTAAGCATGAAATGGCCTATATATAGGGATTTTACCCCTCAATTATACTTTAGAACATAATTTTGTGAAATTAATGCAAATAGAGAGAAAAATTCTTGTAATTTGTTCATTATTTCATCATTGTAATTTGTTCATTATTTCATAATTTTCATATTTTATTATTTTTCAAGAATTTTTAATGAAAAAAAATCATTTTTCTAATGGTTAAGTTGGATAGAAGTGTTTTGAGTGCATCTTATTAATTTGTACTTTTAGATATGCTAACAAAATTTGTTATGTATGTTTTATTTTCATTTTATTCTAAAAATAAATGTGATGAAAGTAATTTTTTATATATAGCTATTTTAAATCATAATTTTTAATATATGAATTATATTTACCATATAATCCCCACTACATATATGATATTTTGATTCTAACACTAGGATCTCATGAATGTTAGTTTTATTTTCACTATTGTCAGAAAATAAAACTAAAGGAGATTTGTTAGTCCTTTGTTCTTTCAAGGAAAAAATTCTTTTATGTTCTACCCTACTTCTATTTTGAAAATTTTTAGCATGAATCAATTTAGATTAATGATAACTATAAATATCCACTTGTTTGTTTAAAGTTTTGTCATAAATTGGAAAAGTATAAGAAATTTTACATCATAACAATTAAAAGAAATTTTAGATAGATTATCACTATTGAGTTATTATTTTCCCTACAGTAGGGTCTACTTATAGACTAAAGGAAATGGCCACATAATCATTCTATCAAAATTTAATTAATCCCCAAGGTCTTCTAGGACCTACACTACAAACTAAGAAATTTTTTCTCTGCTGTTCACATTATATCCTTGACACATAGATACATCAACAAAGGGGATACTATTAGTTTTCTATTATTGACTGTGAGTTAGTTGCCATGAAAAAATTTAGTCTTTAATAGCATTGAGAGTTGGTGGAGAAAATGGAAGAATGGGTTGAATTAATTAAGCATTAAGATTGATAAAATGGAAGAAAAGAGGCATGTGTGAGGATGGCTTGATGGTAGAGGAAAAGATAAAAATAAGCTTGGAGAATGTAGGAAAAATGGCTGTAGAGGAATTTCATTAAGAATTCATACCAATTAGGTTTTGTATTTAAACTTCATATATGTGTGTATGAAGTTTGGTGAGATTATGGTAAATATGTTTGGTTTTACAGGTCATAAGTTTGGTTTTGTGGATGGTCAAACCATAGTTTCTTTGCATAATGACATAGTATCAATCATGTATTTCTGATTTGAGTTGCTTTTTATTATGAATAATATATGATAATAAATAAATGATTAATTGATTATACACAATATTCTATTGAGGACATAGTTTTAACTAAATAGAGTATAACATATAATAGGTCTATTTACACTAGTTGTTAATTTATCTTGGTTATATACAATTTAGTATATGGATTATATATAAATATATGGGATACATTTAGATAGTTTATTTAGTTCAAATCTAAGTTTATATCATATATCTATATACACACTCAATTATTATGTTAAAACATTTCATGGAATGTGTGTGTGTGTGTGTGTGTGTGTGTGTGTGTGTGTGTGTGTGTGTGTGTGTGTGTGTGTGTGTGTGTGTGTGTGTGTGTGTGCGCGTGTGTGTGTGTGTGTGTGTGTGTGTGTGTGTGTGTGTGTGTGTGTGTGTGTGTGTGTGCGTGTGTGTGTGGGTGGGTGGGTGTATTTAAATACTTCATATTTAAGTTTTTTTACAAAAATAGTCAAAGACACTCTAAACTCAGCCATGAAACTTAAATACACCCACACACACACACACACACAGATATATATATATATATATATATATATATATATATATCTGTGTGTGTGTGTGTGTGTGTGTGGGTGTATTTAAGTTTCATGGCTAAGTTTAGAGTGTCTTTGACTATTTTTGTAAAACATTTAAATATGAAGTATTTAAGTTGAATACTTGTCATTTTAATGTTGTGTATTAAAATGAGCTTATTGATGTACTTCTTGTATATGAAGTATTTTTATTTCAATACAAGTCATATTGATGTTTTAATATTTAAATGAGCTTGTTAAAGTACTGTTAGTATATGTTTTAAGTTGTGAATAAATGTTATTAGATGGATTGAATAACATTTATAGTTCCATATTGATATTTTTTAACTAGAGCCTTGACATGTTTTCTACTCGGATGGCATGATACTTATGTGGCATGTTTATGAATCTATTTTTTATTCTAAAATAACTTAGATGATTTTAGATTCATTGAATTACATTTGATGGACTAAATGTATGTATTTGATATTTTTGTACGTATCATATTTTATATGTACTAATAGGTAATATTTCATTTGAATCTATTGATTCTTATATTATTATTTAATTAACCAAATCTCACATTTATGACCCTAAATAAGTAGTGTGATGGATTTCACTAGCTAGTTAGTGCCATCAATGTAAGATGAGGTGTAATTCGATTAAGTGGTGTGTATGAAATTGACTAATTATAGAGATCAATAGCTATATGAAAACATTGGCCAAAATAATGTTTAGAGTCAAACATTATCATTTCATGTGTTTGATATAGTTTACATGTTTGTATCATATCATGTTAGAATAGATTTATTTATGGTATACAATATGTATTAGTTATTTTACAACACACATGTTCTAGTTTATCATTTTAGATTCCCGCATTGTCATTACATAACCACCTATGAAGGGAGGGTCATTCTCTTATTGGGAGATAGTGTGGGGGGGTCGATTTCTTGTGGTTAGTATGGAAAAGCACTTAGATGATGCTTTCCCTCCCCACAGTGTTACTACACTAAAGACTACACTTGAGATTATTGATAGATACTTGAGTTCATTGAGACTAATGCTCCATGGAGCTTTGTATCATGATTTTATTATTATTATTGAGACATCATTATTTCTGAAATTGTATTATTTATTCATTTTTACATCTATAGTAGTGGTTATAATGTTGTGTCAATCATGGCTAAAATTGTACTATTACTTCTATGAAATAAATGCACTCTTTAATGTATATTCAACATTGTTCATGTTCTGATATATCATTATTATGGTTATCATTATCTAAATGGATTAGCTATAAACCTTTAATAAGGTTAAATAAACTAATAAATTTAGTTAAATATCACTTAGTTAGGTTTCTCATGGTGAAATATGTTGGATGAATATGTATAAATAATTTTTTAAAATTACTTTATTCTAGTAAAATCTAGTGGGGTTGTTATAGTTTTTGGCATTATTCCCTCTCTTTTTTATTGTCTATTCACACATCCCACCCCTCAATTAATTTAGAGTGTCAATAAATATGTATCATTCCTATCTGCATTTCCCCTTGAGGGGGAATCATTTGTCATATCTTACTAATGCTCATACATGAATTTATTTATTCTCTGAAAGACCATTACTCTTCTTCCAGTCACAATGCCCTTTCAAAGTGGGGGAAAATGTATAAATATAATTAACCTCACTTTATTATCATGATCAATACCATGCTAACCTTGATTATCAAACATATTATTTATTCCATTATTTATCCTATTATTATTCTCTTCTATTCATTAATATAACCTTTCCATATAACATATTAAACATTAATCTCCCTTATTTATAGTTAATTATTATATATTAATCCCACTTATCACTAATTTCTTCTTTTCTATAGTTTCCTAATTTTAAAATCCTCACCACCTACTCTCACCTACTCCACTAGTTTTTCCTACAAATCTAGTACTAATTCTCATCTAATAAACATTTTATATCCTAAAGCTATGCTAGAAATCTCTATGCCACATATATAAATGCACCATCATTTATAGGAATTTTGAATTACTAAATCTCACCTAAATATATTAATATAATCACCTTCTAATCTCAATTAACCATCATTAATATATTTTAAATATTTATAATCACTAGAATCTCTCACTAATTCCTCTATAGAATTTTCTAGGAATCTTTAATTCTTATAAATTTCCTCCATCATTGATTTGGTTCCACCATAAATTAAATCAAACCCTCCATTTTGTCTACCACCCTATATATAAGCATGCACATATCATGTAAAGACCCTGAATGAGAATATATGTAATTGCATGATGTCAACTAGTCTACTCCATCTCCATTGTCAAAGTCTTGATCTCTTCATTATAATCCAACATTATCAAGTGAAAGAATTTTGTCATATTTGGCACATATACTAATTTCAAGGTAAATATTTTTCTATATAGAGGTATTGAATTCAATTTGATTTCACTGCCTAGTATTGAGTTTAAGTTGTGCTTTGAATTGATTTGAAGTCATTAGTTTGTCATTTGCATTTTAAATTATGATTTTAAATTTCACCTATTACATAATGGAAACCATAGTGGGAACCCTCCTTTTATTTGGTATTCTTCAATTGATGTGAAGATTGTAGAACAAAACTCCATGAAAATGTGAGTTCATTCTATAAAATCACAAGTTCATATGACCATCAAAATATAGATAATTATTTGTTTTATTGTTGTGAATTTACATTTTGAGAATCTTGATTATGTATTTCTAACTCATGATTTTATAACCATAATGGTGACTTTGTTTTCTACCTATGAGTTATTTTTGTGTAAGGTCAAACTATCATTTGTAGAACCATAGCATTGATCTCTATTATCATGACATAGTTCATATTATACAAGACGTTGCCTCTAAATGTGTTTATTTTTGTACGAACTAACATGAAAATGCATATACAAGGCATTATAGATGATATATATGACAGTACTCTAGATAAACATGACATTGTGACTTAAAACATGAGTTCATTTGTTATAGTTTTTTCTTAGTAGATTTGTGAACTCAAGGATCAAAAAACATGGATTTTATAACCTAAATGCAAAATTAATAACTATAAATGTGATTTCAAATTATGACTAAACAACCCATCTTACATAGACCATAAATTTTCTTTGAGTGTCCATTTGACCTCCCATTCCTTCCAAATTGAAATTATTAAAAATATGCATCCATTCATGTTAAAATATTTGTATTTTTATAATAATTTCAATCTTGTAACTATAAAAATTAGCATTATTAATCTAAAACATGACATTTTTAAAAGTAGATATGACATCATTCAAGTATAACATTTTGGTATCTATTTTTCAATATCACATCTTTGTAATTGTGATTTTATTGTCATTATCCATGAAATTATTATTTTGCATCATGATTTCATTTTATAACCATTTTTTAACTATGGGGAAAATGTATACATCAAAATTTGGAATTGATTTGTAGTCAATGGTTTATCATTTACATTTCAAATTATGATTCAAAATTTCACCTATTTCATAATGGTGACTATAATGGGAGCCCTCGTTTGATTTGGTGTTCCTGAGTTGTTGTCAAGATTGCAAGACAAATTTGAGGCCCAACTCCAAAAAAAATTGTGATTTTCACCTCTAATAAGTGCCATGACATCTCTCTCTAAAAATTCAAGTTCATTCTCTACAAGCATGAGTTCGTAGTTAACTTCTATGAATTCATCACTAACCATTACACTTGACTATCATAGTCTAGATAACTATTTATTTTCTATTAAGAATTTACATTTTTTGAACCATGATTTTGTTTTTTGAAAATGTAATTTTTCTAACCATAACCATGACTTTATTTTCTTCTTGTGATCTATTTTTATGTAGGGTCAAACTCACAAATGTAGAATTGTGACATTCATATTTGTTATTATAACATCATTCATATTAAATGTGACATTATCTCTTTGTGTTTATTTTTGTAGTAATGAACTTATAACTACATAGTCATGGCATTGCAGATGATAAACATGACATTGCACTACATAAATGTAACATTATGACTTAAAATGTGATTTCATATTGTTTTGGTCTTTTCTCAATAGATTTAAAAACTCATAGATGTAAAAACATGGAGTTTCTAACCTAAACATGGCATTATTAACTATAGACATGATTTCACATTATTATGACTAAACAACCCTTTATTTGGAGGCCATAAATTTTGACTCGGGTGTTTATTTAACCTCCCATTCATGACAAAATGAAGGTATTGAAAAGATACATCCTTTCATGTAAAGTTTTTTGGATTTTTGTAACAATTGTGAACTCAAGAGTGAAAAATGTGGCATTTTTAACTAAAAATGTGACATTGTCAAAATTAGTCATGACATCATTTAGGTATAACTATTTTATTGTTTTTTTAAATAATGGAGTTTTATTCCTAATTAATAAACAAGTCCGAGAGTAAAGTAAATCAATAAATAATGTGAAATAATTAAGACACTAATTTATGTAAATAGATTATATTTTTACCTTTTATAAAAAAAAGTAATAAATGAGAGAAAATATTACTTAGTTTATTTTAAGTTATTTAGTCTAAGACAGGGCCTAAGAATTTAGGTATACGATTAGGAAATTGTCATAAATAGGTTCCTAAACTATGTTTTCTAGTTGGACAAGAGCATCAAAAGTAGGACACCCTAATGTTTGGTGTTGTAGTCATTTTTAGCACTATTGTGCAGGTGATCTGAGTTTTTTGGGTTTTGCTTGACAATTTTGTCTTACCTTGTTAGTGAAATATCAAATCCCAGAAGTCTATGAATCTTATTGTGTATCTATTTTAATCTAAAAATCCATAGGAGCTCTCTATGCTTGAATTTGAAAGAAAATTTGGGAAAGAGAGAAAAGGGGTTAGTTTGCTAAGGATATATTGGATGCACTTCACACCCCATGTTTGGGCATGTTACCTACATACCAATACTTTGAAGAGGGATCAAGCTAATGTATTTCTCCAATTGAAGTTCTTAGTGTAATTGTATATGAAAATCCAACTAGATGCAAAACTGTGTGTACTTTAGATGGCTAGGGATTAGTGCAAGGGTTTGAATAATATTGGAAGGTTGTATGCAAAGAATAGGGAAAAGTACTTGAGTGTATTTTCTTGTATTCTTGATTATCTCTTGTAAATGAGTGTCAACCCTTCTAAATGGACTTTGAATGGAATTTTATAAGGGATTTAATGATCATGGGTCAAATTTATTCATTTTAGGCTAACATTAATTAGGATAAGGATCTAGGATAATATGATTATTTGAACCAAATTTACACTTGGACAACAATGTCAAAAATTGGACACCCTAGTTTTCAATGCTCTTGTCCAAGTTGGGCACTATTGTATAGAGGGAATGAGACTTAGGGGGATGTATCTGGGCCTAAAAGAGTTACCTGGGACTATAAGGGTTAAGTCCATAAGGCTATGAATGATTTGGAATTGGTGGAAGAAAAGCTTATAAGGGTCATGTAAGCAAGTAGGAGGACCTATGGATTGGGAGTCATTATCCACACTCAAGTAACCACATTTCACATATTACATGAATACATTTGCCCTCCCTTTATTCTATTGATGTAGCAAAGAAAAATAATAGGATAAAGGAAAGTATAAAGCATTCCTAAACTTTCCCTATAAGGGAGAACCTCATGAAGCTATGTGGTGTTGGATGTGCATAGAGAGAGCATGTTATGAAATGTGAATCTATAATGAAAAACATAGAGTATATCAGTTCTTAATAGATACATTATATATAAAATAAGAACATATAAAGCTAGGTAAGATGAAGAGGAAGAGAAAGTAACTAATACACCTCACCATGTATGTGAACCAATACAAACCCTATTGTGATGATGTATTGTACTAGATGATGATGGGTATGTGTTAAATCAAGAGTAATATCGTGAATGAAGCTAAGTGTTCAATTCCCCAAAAGGTGGCTCAGGAATTTAAAGGTGGACCTTTTGGCTCCATCATTACTAATTAAGTGAAGTTAATGAATCATGCATGTGTTAATCAATGTTTGGACTATGTGTCCAATCCTTCTAAATAGGTGGCTCAAGAATACAAAGGTTGGCCCTTTGGCTCCATTGTTGACACATGAAGTGAAGCTATGAAGTGATACTAGTATAGAATATATGTCATATGAGATGAATCATGGATACCATGGATGCTCTAAAAATCTAACAATGTGACATGGATAGTTGAATGTATGTTGGAAACTAGGCCACTCTTGGCCATTTCAAAAGATGGAGGTAAGGATTTTATTAAAGCCACTCTAAAACTGATGCAATATGCTTATGTGAAATCCAACTTAGAAACTTGGGTACTCAAGAAGTTAAAATTGTATGAAATTTTAACTTGAGAATGATGCCAACAACCTACAGATAGAGTAAGGCATGTAACTGTTGAGAATGTCTGGGTAAGAAACGAAACCAAAAACAAAAAAAGACCAATATGTTATGCACATTTACCCCAATCACTAGTGTTTAGAACATGGATTATAATATAAAAGTTATGTCAACTACCTAATCTAAAACTACAAGTGAGAGCCATCATGTATCAAATGTACCCCCTATATCTAGACTCTTTGATAAAATTGTATTGAAACTACTAATTCTAATTGATCTGGATGTGAAAAAATTGTAGTTGAGATAAACTTTTTACCTGTTACTAGAAAACCTAGGTGTTTTTTTCTTGAATAAGAGTGCTAAAATAAGGACACCCTTGTGTTTGGTACTCCTGTCCATTTTTGGTGCTATTATCCTATGTTGAAATTGGTTGTTAATCTGAAATTATCACTATTTTTTTGTTCTATTCTGATTGGTTTGGCCTCTAAATTCTAAAGTGGGTGATCTAATTGATGCCATTTTGACTGCTAGGAGCTTTGATCTCTATGACCAAAACCCCTATTTTTTTCCCCCTCTTACTGAGGGTATGATTGATGAACCTGCAATGACTACCCTCAAAAGAAAGAGTCCTAAAAATGTGTCATGTTATATAGATACATGATATAGTAGTGATATTTAACAAGACATATCTATATATATAAATGTTTGTATTAAGATATTGTTAGACCAATAGCGGTATGCCTAGATAGATATAACACTGTTAAAAGCATGTCTAATGTATTGAGCTAAAATTGGAAATATTAGATGTTAGTTTTTAGTTGTTAGTTGGTCGTTGGAGGGATGGAGCATGATGTTCATCATAACATCCAAGAAAGAAAGGTACATGCATGATATGGATCATGGCATTGTAAACATTGACAAGCAATCAAGTAAAAAGCATATAAAGTAAGAAGTAAGAATCAAGAAGTATACAAGGATGGCCAAGAGGCCATGCAAGAAAGGGACATGGGCATATATCACTCAAAATTTAAATCAAGCATACAAAGCATGTCCAAATGCCACATATACATATAATTTCAAAAAACAAAGATTGTCACATAAAAGAGTACACATGAGGTACATTGGAAAATGTCCAAAGGTATACATACATGAAAAAGGATAAAAAGACATTGGAAAATGACCTAAGGCACATACATGAAGCAAAACTAGAATTGGAGATGCAGTCACACAAGCTATGCTAAGTAAAGAATGAAAGCAAGTAAACTAGAAATACAAAAACATCTAACTAATCAAATAAAGAAGTGAAAGTATACAAGACATGTTATTACAAGACTAGGTATATTTTAAGAGATACACAAGTGATAAATATGAGTGAAATGTTGATATAGTAGTCTATGTAATCTAGTAAGTAATCTACATCAATATGATAAATCAGAGTATGTAGTGTAGGATTCACAACCTAGATGGTGTTATCATGTAAAAGATGCCTCGAGTGGGTATGTATATCGATGTGTGTCTTGAATATAAAAGTGGGAATTCCCCCTCAATGGGTAAAGTGAAGCAATCAAGTAGTTGGATGTCACTACACACACTCAAAAGAGATCAAATGAAGCATGGTAATGTAGAGAAATAAACATATAATATCATGAAATAGAAAATGTAAGTCCTAGCATGATAGTAGTAATGTAAAGCATGAATGATGCATATAATCAAAATGTTTTTGGTATTTTGATATATTTAGAAGTTTTTATATTTTGAAAATTTTTGTATTATTTTTGTGTTTTGATATAAGCTATGTATAAGAGAAACTAGGAATAAATGATACTAACTGATGAGACATGATTGAATGACTGATATTGTGATGATGAAATATATGTACATTATAATAGATTTGAAATCTTTGAAGTGGAAACCAAACTTGAAGTCCCCTTGTAGCTCTGGGAAGTGGATGCAACTATAAGGCTTTGAAGGACCCATCTAGAAGTATGAGAAGCTTTTTGAACATGTGTTTTATGTGTAGATGCATGAAATCTCAATGAAACTGCTCTAGGTGTGAATACTATAGTTGGAAGCTATCTAGAATCCTAAAGCTATGTAGGTGTGTGAAACTTATATATTGGTGATGGATGCAACAACTGTGTCTAAATCTATACTTAAGGAAGAACTATAACTGGTGGGGAAACTAAAATTGATGAATGCAAAGTAGGTGGCTCTAAAGTGGAGAGTGATAACTCATATAAAACTCTACCAAATATAATAACCTGATTAGAGAGAATGAATTTAATGCATCTATGAATTGTTAATGGTATTTCTCAAAAAATTTAAATCCATGGATGATAAAGTAACATGTCAAAAACTCATGCACTAGGAACTATGGTGAAATGTGTGGTCATATGTATGGGACCAACCTATAGAAGAAGTGTAACCTCACCTAATAAACTCTATATGTACCCACTAAATCTATTGATAACTATATATTCGGGAGTAATATCCTTCTCTGAATAACCCAAATGTTGAAATAATGTAATGGTGCACATGTTGACACTGGAACCATTGTCGATAAAGACACTATGAATGAGTTGATTATGAAAATGTGCTCTAATAAAAATTACTTTATAATCTAAATTATTCTCCATAATATCTTGATCTGAGAACAATATCGAAGGTTTAGCTAGAACTCTAGACTCATACACACCTATCATACCACTCAAAGGATGTGACTCAACTGAAGGTGCCTAGTATGTAGCTAGTGGAGGATGTGCATGGTATGTATGGTGAACACCTGATGTGTCCCCTTTCTCTTGTTTAGAGTGCTATGAAAATGGATCTAAGAATATTTTTAAAGCTTTATCTTATGTTGGCTTTACCTATGGAGGCTCAATTGAAGTACCAAGATCAAGTAGGTTGTCATCTATCAAGTCCTATATCTTATGTCTCAAACTAATGCATCTATTTATAGTGTGGCTTGGTGCCATGTGAAAATCAAAAAATTCATTATGATCATATCCCCATGGAAAAGGTTTTGTTGGGTCAATTTCCTAAATAGGAGGGAGAGATGATGTTACATTATAGTAACTACTGTAAAACCCTAGTTGAAGTAACTAGTAGATTAGTAAATGCATGACGAGGAGGTGCTAATAAAACCAAACATTGAGGGGGCTCTGAAGCCACATTGACTATTGGTTGATTTTGATTCTTATTGTCATTGACTTTTACCTTGTATGGGACTTTTCTATTGTTCTTATTTGTTATATCTAAAATGCTTGAGTACTTAAGTTTTCCCACTGAAATAAGCTTGACCTATATTGCCTTTAGTGTATGACACAATTCAGTGAAGGAAGAGAATATTTTGAACATAATAGATTCATGCAGTGTTAGTAGAAGGCTATTTTTAAGGATGTCCTGTAACTCTTGATCGACCATTAGGCTAGTTAGCTTAGCCAAAATAGTCTTGTATCTAAGAACATAATCTATGAGGGGCTCATTTGACCTTTGTTTCTACTATGTAATTTGTGCATAATAAACCTTATAAATAATGTTGATACTAAAATGTGCTAAAAAAATGTCTACTAAATGATTGAATATAGTGACCGACTGATTCAATAGACTATAGAACCATTGTAATGCATAGTCCTATACAATCCATGGAAAAATATTGGTTAATAACTAGTCATTCAGCACATAATCCAAACATGTTACATGAAAATATCTCAAATGTGTCTTTGGATCACCCTTACCATCATATATAGTGATCTTGGGTTGAACAAAACCTTGTGGTAAGGGCGTAGAAGCAATATTACGTGCCAATGGTGTATGAAGTAAAGAAAAATAATTAAATGCTTGTGTATGTCTAGAGATACCTTAATAAAGATGTTTCACCTTGGATTTAAGAGATATTTTCTCTTGTACAAGGGCTACCACATTAGGAGACATGAATGTACTAGCTGTAACTGGTGGCATAGAAGAAGGTTGGCTTGTTATAGGGGGTTGGTGAGACATAGTTGCCCACATACTATCATTTTCAATTGGTTTATCTTTGGTTTGAGAATATTGACCATTATTAAATTTTTTTTTCCCTCTTTTATAATTATAATCATGTCATCTTTCATATCCGTATGTTTTGTTAAGAGTTCTTGAAGTTCTCTTTTATCAGTTTCATCAAAACTGGTATATTGGGCCATTGTTAAAGTAGAAAAACAATGTCAAATGTGTTTGAATATTTTGATATAATTTTTAATAGTTAATATGACAAAAAAGGAAAGTAATGGATATAAGAACTGCAAATTTTAAATAATAATGAATTAGAAATTGTGCAAAAAGCATACTAAGTATACAAATGTCTAAGGTGATATATCAAGAAGCAAATAGGTGATAGTAAATGAAACTAAGGATTTTTTTTAAAATATCTATGAAAAATAATATGAATTTTTCAACATTGATTTTTTGAGTTTGATATTGAACTAAAAATTCAAAAAATTATTGGAAAATTATTGGAAAATAACTGGAAGCTAGTTGATGCAACTAGGGTTTTGGAATGATTTTTTTTTAATGAATTTTTAAAATTAGTATTAAATTTTAAAATTTTCATATGAATTTATATAAATTTTTTATAATTTTTCTTTAAAAATCTAGGAAAAATTATAAAATATTTTTAAAATTAGCAATATATTTTTCCTAGTGTTTGGAATGTGTTTGTATGCAAAAAGACATAGTATGTGCAAACTAGGGTTTTTATAAAATATATTGATAAATTTTAAATTAATTTATATATTTTTTATTTTTAAATATAATAAAAATCAAGAAATTATGGGCAAAAATAAAAAATAATTTACTCTAGGGTTTCTAGAGTTTTTTGTGCAACATTAGAAGTAAGTCAGATTCACCAAATGTTTTATTATTTTTTAGAATAATGGATTTTTATTCCTAATTAATAAATAGGTTTAGAGTAAATTAAAATATTAAATAATTTTCAATAATTATCCCACTAATTTATGTAAATAGATTTTATTTTTTCTTTTTCTAAAAATAGTAATAAATGAAAGAAAATATGACATAGCTTATTCTAGGTTGTCTAGTCTAAAATAGGGCTTAAGAATTTAGATATAGGACTAATAAAATGTCAAAAATAGGTTCTTAAACTTCATTTTTTGGTTGGAAAATAGTGTTGAAAGTGGGACACCCTACTATTTGGAACTATAGTCCTTTTATATAATTATTGTCTAGGTGATCTAAGTTTTTTGGGTTCTACTCGATAAGTTTGTGTTACCTTGTCAGTGAAATATTAAATCCCATAAGTCTATATAGCTCATTGTGAATTTGTTTTAATCTTCAAAATATCTAAGATCTCTTTTTTCTTTAATTTTAAAGGAAATTTAGGAAAGAGATAGAAGGGGTTAGTGTGTAAAGGATACACTGGATGCACTTCACACCCCATGTGTGGGTACGCTGCCTACATACCAATACTTTGAGGAGGGATAAATCTAGTTTAGTTATCCCATTTAATTTCTTGGTACAATTATGTATATAAATCCAACTAGATGCAAAATTGGGTGTAATTTAGATGGCTAGGGACTAGTGTAAGGGTTTGAATAATCTTAGTATAATATTGGAAGGTTGTATGCAGAGAATAAGGAAAAGTAGTTGAGTGTTCTTTATTGTATTCTTGCTTCTCTCTTGTAAATGAGTGCCAACCCTTCTGAATGGAATTTTAATGGCCTTTTATAGGGGATTTAATTATCATGGGTCAAATGTATTTTCATTAGTCCAACATGAATAAGGATAAGGAATTGGGAGAATATGACCCTTTAAACCAAATTTGCACTTGGAAAACAATGCCAAAAGTAGGACACCCTGGGTTTTAGTGCTCTTGTCCAAGTTGGGTGCTATTGTCTTAAGGAAATGAGACATAGGGGGATGGATCTGAGCCTAAAATAGATGTTAATTGGGTCTATAAGGGTTAAGTTTGGAAGGTTATGGATGATTGGGAATTGGTGAAAGAAAAGCCTATAAGGGTTATGCAAGTAAGTAGGATAACCTATGGATTGGGTGTCATTATCCACACTCAAGTAATAAAATTTTGAGTTTTACATGACTACAATAGCATTTCGGTGTTTATTTTTTCATCTTACATCTTTGTAATTGTGATTTTTTTAAATTAGTTATGACATTATTTTTCTATGCCACAATTTTATTTTTACAACAATTTATTAACTAACCATATATATTTATTGATCTTAAATTTATGTAACTATGACATTAGTCTATGTAAACACAGTATCATATTTTTTATCCAAAGTATTTTTATATTGATAAATAGCATTAGGTCTAAGACTTGTTTTACATAGTACCCCTCATGTTTATAATTTCAAACTACTAACCTTTTCTTTTATACACTGCCTCTCAAAGTCTTAGCATATTGAAACAAGTTTTTTGATAATCACATCATAATTTCATTCTTAATTAACTTGATTTTTTATGTGTTTTAATTAATTATCATATATTTTAGCTACCTATTTATCACTTGAGGCTACAATGGTGTATGATATACCCTTACAACAATAGGTAGATTCATAGGGATCATAAATTATTGATAAACCTCCTATTTTTATTTTTTAGGAGGCAACATGATGTAAGTTGACACCCACACACTTATTATAGTCTTAGGATGATTGTGACCTAGATTTCATCACCACATATAAGACCACACTCTATTTTTTAATGGATTATAGATATCGTGGATACATATCAATTTAGCTAAGTATAAATACCCATACATTATTTTTTGAGGTAAAGAGGTAACACTCCAATACTCATCCTTCAGATAAAAACCTTCATATACTTAGGCCCCATATACTAAAAGGTGTTTATGGGACCCCTTAGAGAGCCAATTAAACCTATATTAAGACCCCTTAACTGCAACATGAATCTAGGGTAGGGAAAATATCATTCCTAGATTAATCACCAAATATGAATGGTGAGAGAGTGTTGGGTGAATCCAATGTTAATCACTAGCATAGGTTTATGGGTTTTTTTTAATTTTTTTTGTGTTTTCAAGGATAATATTATTTTTATATTCTTATAACCTACATGCAAAATAATTACCTAGTCCAAACTTAACCTTATTTCAACAACCAATGTCACACTTATCTAATATTTACTAGACCATCATCATCTTGTCTTATCACCTCTTCCTATATTGCCTTGATCAAAACCTTACCATTCATATTCATTATAGCTAACATTCTCTAGACCAACACCATCACCCATCATTTTTTCCCAATTCCTTCTTTTTCAAAACCTATCATCCTTCATCATACCTATGTTTGCCTTAATCATCCCATCCTAGTCCAATATTATCAAAAATCCTATCTAACCTCACCTTAATCATATCCCCTTTAGTCAAAACCTCATCATCATCTCATCATAATCTCATCTAAACTTACCTCAACATCAAGTTATTCCCATCTTAGTTTAACCCTCTTAAGACTTAGTGATTCTTATTGACATAGTATAAACCCATAAATCTTAGGTACCCTCATACATTATCCAAACACACATTTACACCTTATATACCTTTT
Organism: Torreya grandis; assembly: GCA_037957365.1. Classification (NCBI taxonomy): domain Eukaryota; kingdom Viridiplantae; phylum Streptophyta; class Pinopsida; order Cupressales; family Taxaceae; genus Torreya; species Torreya grandis. The sequence goes on along the minus strand of JARHVA010004770.1, from coordinate 607,380 downwards.
AAAAACTTGTCTACATCATCACCTTGAGATAATACTTATCAAAATTTTCCTTTATTAAAGATACCCTCCCTTAATTGACATTTGGTATAGACCCATCACTCTGTCAGTTTAAACCTAGCACCCATCATATTGTATCCCACTATTTTTGTAGCTTAAACTTGGCACCCACAATTATCATGTCTCTCTATTGGTTTGAAACTTATAACCCATAATAATTTTCATATCACCTACTATTCTATCAATTTTGGCACATGTTGTCCTCTTGCTAGCACCTGGCATTCTTCTATTTTGGATCCAACACATGTCGTCAACCAAATCAACATCATATTATATAGCTTGGTTGAAACTTAAATATCCATTCCATATTATCATCGAAACTAATCATACTAGTTCTAATATTATATACCCCTTGCTCAAGGTCATACCCCACCATAACCTTAGTTATCTTTTGAATCAAATGGATCATCCTATTGGTAAGTTTAATCTATGATTCATCTATCCAACACATTAATTTACATAACATCCCATAGTCTCATCATACATAAACCAAAATATTTTCCAAATCCTACAAGTCATATTCCAATCCTATCACTAACTCTTTAAATAACATCACCTTTAGCCTAAAATTATTCATGCCCATACTTACCAATCATCTCTAATCCTATAAAGTATGAAAATATACATTGGTACATATTTGAAACATCTCATTACACATCATAGTTCTATTCATAAACTTGATTGCATTGACACTTATTCAAGTTTCATTCATACAATCAAATCTTATCATCCACATAACCCAATCTCATCATCAAAACCATCTAGTCCAACTCGAGTAGATCATCTAAGTCTTGAGCTAGTCTAAAACAAGTCCACCCTATCAAAGGTCATTCATATCCTAATCACATATCTTTGGCTAGTCAAAACTTATAGGTTTTCATAGCTCACCATAATCAAACATCAAGATAATCAAGTCTAATTGAAAATTTAGATAACTCATGTCTTAACTTGATTTTCTCAAATCTTATCTACTTAACACTTATCATACATTGTCAAAATTCTCATAGCACATCCTATCAAACATATCATGTCACCAAGTCAAACTTAAACTCAAATTAAAACAATCCATGGCCTCATAAATTGATTTTTATGTCATTTTTAAATATATCTCTTTACCAAAAAGGATGAGCTCTTTTTACAGTTCTTATAAATGGGTTCTCATCTACATATAAATTTGACTCCATAAAATGTAAATTGACTCATATGCAATAGTCCTTTTTCCTTCCCCATCAACATCAATCAACTCCTAACCTCTATACCAACCCATCATAGTCAAACCCATAGTCCATTAGTTGTAGTCTTGGTTGTGATATTCACTATCATATTAGCAAAGGGACCTCTATCTTAGAAACCTATGCAGTGCCCATTTATATGATAATCCATGTCAAATACCCCACACATACTATATAAAGGAATTGATATATCCTAAGAAATTATCTAATTTTTATTCAAATGCTTCCACATCTAATAAAATATGTGAAGAGAGATGATATAATCTTCTCCCTATATCATTAGAAGCCCCATTTCATCAACTAGTCACTAAAAATATGATTATCTGTCCACATAAACAACATCTTTATCTAACAAAACCCTAGCCCTCTTAATATAGAGAATACCAATACTATTAATACCATAGAAACTAGGGGCATACTATTTATCGATGCCAAATTTCAAAAACTTTGTCTAATACCTAATTGATTATGGTGACATCAAAATTGAGAGCAAATCAGATGGTTCCACATCTAGGAGTGAGCAAAAGGGGATATGCTAAGATTCAATTCCCAATCATGATCAACCTCTTCCACTTCCAAACCATGGCCAAGAAAATAAAATCATCTTTTTTATGCCCATATTTGATAATAAACCCATAATTCATAAACTATATACCTTATATCCATTATATAAGATCCCCTATTTCCAAAATTCATTTCATCCTAAATCCTCCATCACTAACCAAAACCTGAAGAAGGTACTTATGGACAATGCTATCCAAAAATATCTCCTTATGTCCACAATGAAAACATAATTTCATAGAAGTGTCTCATCCTCAATGTCATCCATGTAAGAAATAACATTAGAATCAATAACAAAAATATTTGCATCATGATCAAATATGTCATCTACAACATCTAAGTCATCATTAGATTCCTCATGAGAGTAATCAAACCTTATATATGACATAAATCATGTCGACACCAACCTATTTGAGGATGTCTATATTTTTATAGTCAATTCAAATATCAATTAGTAATAAGTCATGTTTCTTGATCTATGTCAGGGTGATCATGTCATAATGAAGTTTGTGAGACTTAAAGATGCTTTATCAATAGATGTTTATCAAATCAAATTTTATCCATCTTGGGAATCTTGTCCTACAAGTCAATACAAAATCCTTAGTGATCCTTCTATGGGTCTATTGAGACCAAAAACCCCCTTATTTATTTTTTGAAAAGGGGACCCCTGTGATTGTTTCCAAAACTTCTATATCCTAGAATAAGTGTGAAAGATTATTTGATCATGTCTTTAATGTTGATAAAAAATCATCTTGAAATTTATTAATTGTAGGTTCTATGGAAGAAGTCAATGTTCCCAAATAATAAACCCTAGCAATTTGAATTTAAACATTCATGGGAAAATTTAGAGGGAAATTTTATGCATGATTAGGTTTTAACTTAAAATTCATGCACTTTTATAGATCTAACACTTTATGCTTGTTTGCTAGATTTGATCCAATGGTGCGTCAAGCTCAAAGTCTTTTAGAAATGTATACATTTAATGATTTGGGACCTAATAAGGATTCAACGATGATCACTTGATCAAAGGTTTTTAGTCTAATGGTGAAAATTAAATTTCATTGTCTTAAATTTTATAGGTTCCTCCCATCATTTGACATCTATGAGGGCATATTTGATGTGACCAAACCTATCAAACTTAACCTAGACAATTCCTGAAGCCTTAAGAACTCTTGAGGGATTTACATATGGAATTTAGTTATCAGATCAATAAAATCCATTGTTTAAAATTTGACAGGTTTGTTCCCATCATTTTATGTCTATGAGGACATATTTGACATGATCAAACCCATCAAATTTAACCTAGACAATATGTGAAGCCTTAGGAGCTCCTGAAAGCTTTACATGTGGTATTCAGTTATTGGACCAATAAATTCCATTGTCTTAAATTTGAAAATTTTACTCCCTTCATTTAACATTTGTGAGGATGTATTTGACAGGATCAAACCCATAAAATTTAACCTAAATAATCCCTGAAGCCTTGAGAATTCCATTGTCTTAAATTTGACAAGTTCGCTCTCATTATTTAATGTCTATGAGGACATATTAGTTGTGACCGAACCCATAAAATTTAACTTAGAAAAAATTTAAAACATAATCAAGGAGGGAATTTTTAAAAACCTTTTAATAAATTCCTAGCTTTTTATGAAGAAAAACTTAGTTTATAAAGATCTTAGCCTAAGTCATTTTGTGTTTTTAAACATAAAATTCTAAATGATGTTTTTAAGCCTTGGATTCATATAATCATTGAACTGATTAAAAGGTAAGCATCTTACAAGATCCAATGATGATCAATTATTTACTAGATTTGATCCAATAGTGCATTGAGCTTGAATCCTTTTAAAAAATCATGTGGTTAATGATATGGCCCTAGCTAAGATCTAATGGTGATCACTTGTTCACAAGATTTGATCTAATGGTGTGACAAAGTTGAGGAATTTTCAAAGGCCTCATAAACTTGACACATGGCATAAATAATGAGCTTAAAGATAAAGAGACCAATGAAATGCAAGGACATGAATTTAGTTTTTCAAAGAAAAATAAAGAGGACTTTTAAAAGCTAACATCTAGCCTTTAGCTAACATTTATGAAATTTTCCATGAAAGACATGGAACCCTACCACATAAGCTCCACATTAGCATGGAGGATCAAAATTAAATATATCCTATTCTTGATAATGTCGAAGACATGAGAATGATATCCCATCAAATTTGAGGCGCATATGAAATCATGAGTTGGATATTTTGCCATTAAAGCTAAAATCCTTGAAACCTCTATAAAGAAGGACCTAAGTCAATTCAATTGATCACATTAAAATCAAAGTAAGTGCAACTTGAATTCAGATCAAGTGCCTTAGTGATATATTTGTTTTCATCAACTACAATTTGATGTAATCAATGGTGGCAGAAAGGCAATAGATGAAAATTGAAGTAGAGCTTTACCTAACTTTAGATGGTGAAGGAAGGGTTTTTAGAGACACAAAGTTAGATTTAATAGCCTTGAATGTGCATGGAATCAAAAATAGGTTAGAATTATTCTTATTTATGTAGGATTTTAAACCAATTTCCTAGGAAGAAAATAGGAATGCTATGGTGCACCAAATTTATAAAGACCTAGTATTAATTCAGTTGGTAGGCCTTCACCATGCAGTTGCTAAACTAGAGGTAATTCATTGTAGTGACCTTCTTGTTCCTATTTTTGTTGACTATAGAATATATGGAGAATGGATTATTCATGAAGGAAGTGTTAATAAATTTTCATGTTAGCTCCCATGGCCTTTGAGGCTTACTATAAGCTCCCTTTTCCTCATGTCGATCTCCCATCCTTGAGAGAAAGGATAAATTCCCAAAACTTGGATTCAGTCCTCTCACCTTAGTTAATTCAAGGTTCCCATGTTCTAAGGACCATTAATGGTGGGATTCCTATTGCCTAATTTATGTAGGGTGTTAGGGTAGCTATGAACTTATTGAATAGAGCCTTTAGTTCCTCTTCTACTACTTATTTGAGTAAGGTCTGGGTATCTTATGTCTATTGCATGTTGGAGTGGAACTTAACCCCCCCTCCATTAGAGACTTAATAAGATTTTTCTTGGCCAAACAGTTTATAGCCATCAAAATAAAGACCTCCAAGTAATTAATTATGATGGCTTACCTCTTGGATTCACTCCTAGCCTCTATTAATCTCCCTGGCATTTGAAATTAGTCTCCTAATGGTAGAAATACCATTTCCCATCATTACTTCAAATTACATATTTTCAAATACAATAATAACATGAAATTCATATGTGATGGTATCTTCCTAATAATTTTTTAGGCAATAACTGGTATCCCTATGCCCAGGCTTCATCCTCTAATCAAAAGACAAGTGGAGACCATGGGGGATTTATGGTTTTATCTAGATTGAACTGTAATAAGGATAAAAGGAATCATGGTCCAAATATATAGATTGCCTACATATGTTCCCAGTAATCTTGTAGAGAAATAAATTATTTATCAAATCATCCAAGGAATGGATTGGAACTACAAGAAGAATAAGAAAGCTCAGGTTCATCCCTTTCCACTAGACATTGGTAGAATTATAATTAAGGATTGGAAATAGATGGAGATCATGGTGGTGCACATGAACTCTTTTTATTTTCAACTAGATAATCTTAAGATGTGTGACCTCAATGATAGAGTGGCTAACCATATTTAGTACAAAAAGGTCCCAAAGGCTGAGTAAAAACATTAACCACGTGTGGGAGATGGTATTTACACAAAGGCAAGGAACTTTGAAGAAGTCTTATCTAGGGTTAAAAACTAAAACATCAAATTAGAACATAGGTTGGTCAAGGATAATAAGCCCTTAGGAGAAATCCAATTACTACATCCCTTGCATTATCATTTGTTATTAGGACCATCAGGGATTGCACATCAAGAGCCAGCTATTAAAGGACAATCTTATGAGCCTCAATAGAAATAATTGACAAATTCATCCCAGGTTGGGAAACCTAAGGATGTAAAGGGAAAAGGTAAAGATGTGATTCAAGAGTCCAAAAAATTTAGGCATCCCCACTAAAGCCTTCTTCCCCAATAGATTATTATCATGACTGCTTTGGAAATTGGAGAAATAGTGGAAAGTGCCCTTATTAATATCATAGCTTCTTATGGTTTTGATAAGGAAGAGGATCCATCTAAGGAAGTAGACAAAGAATTGGTTCCATTATACAAAGTAAAGAGATAAATAGAGTTGGGTTTGGTTCCTCTAGCCCCAAGAAAGAGGTCTAGGTTAACTTTCACTCACCCTACTAGTGAAATTAACCTCTTTACTGATGAGAATCCTATTCATAGACCAATTATTCTTGATTGGTTTGTTTATGGGAAGTTGTGGAAGATCCCATCTCTTTCTCCTTCACTAACTTTGACTCGAGTTGACATGGATGTCTAGGATAATTTCAAGCCTTAGATTTAAGATATAATGAATAGACAAGTAGAGAGAAGCATCCAAATCCTTCACAACAAGGAAAGCCAAGGGATTGAAACTCCAAAAGCTTCTAGGAGTTCAAATGTACAGATTCTTGAATAGCCATAGGTAAAGGAGTCTAACCCTTAGGTCATTTTCAATATAGATACATCAACTCTTGAGAGAGTAGTGACCAAGAAGGTTACTATTGGTACTGAGGAGTTCACCTTTTAGAAGGTGGAACCATTTATGGGTTTAACTCCTATTATAGGGTAGGCAGTAGGGAAGCATCCTATATTTCAAGAATATGTGTCTAGTATGGTAATAGCCCAGTCAATAATGACCTTGGATAGAGTTCAAGGAATGAAATAGAGGATTCTCAACTTAGAGAACGAAAAACAAGATTTAGAAGCTCAGGTCCTCCTTTCAATTCTTGAGGACATATTGCAAGTATTAAATAAATATTTGATGGATGCATTTAATAATTTGAAAATAATCAAGCTTAGATTGAGTGATTCAAACCATCAAATTGGGATGGCACAAGCCTTAATCACTTAATGGCAGTATTCTCAAGCTCATATGGAGTATCTCATCAAGGTACATAAGACAAGGCAGGCATTGGACTTCAACATTATCAAACTTAGACATTTGGACATCCTCACAGTAGTTTGGTGGATAAACAGGAGGATTCAATCACCTGGAGCAATGATGTCAATGACTTCATCAAGAGAGACATAGGCTTGATAACCTAGATTGAGAAATTTTTGGGGAATCTATTAGATAACCCTTCTTAAACAACTTCTACAAGCTTGATTAGTGATGAGGAATTTAAGAAAAAGGTTGGTGTTCACATCTAGGTCATCAATGACAACAAAGGTCACTTATCCAAGGACAACCAAAATATCCTTAATATAATCATTTTGCAGGGAAGAAAATTATAGAAGCATGATGTATCAATAAACTTTTATCTCGAGTTGTTAATGAATTAGACAAGTTGGTAGATCAAGAAGAGGATTATCTAATGAAGCTTGTAGTGGATTTTGAATTAATCAAGGAGCAATATACCAAGGTGAAATACTCCCTAAAAAAGGGCTAATTGAAGGACCCACCAATGAAATTCCTAAAATAATATTTTTTTTTTAAAGTATATGCTAGTCTATTAGCATATACTCTCTCTTGTCAAGTTAGTATGTGACCTTCCACATTGAATCTTTGTATCAAGGACAACTATCCTTATGTACATGTGGATATTTTGAAAGTTAACTAGTTAACTACCTATGTTTCATATAAATAAGTATATGGTTACAATTTGTAGAGGATATTTTTTCAGCAATTGTATACCAGGAACATTTAATATAACCAAGGAATTCTAAAAAGATTGTCTAGATAGTTTTGTTGAATGTCCATGATACCTTTCACTTACAGATAGTCATCTTGAATTTGAATGATTATTTTTGTTTTGAGATACATTATTTGTCATAAGATTGTTAATTTATTTTAAATTCTAAATTTACTATAAATATCTCAAGTATACTTCATTTTATTTGCTCTGTATTTGGATGTACTTAGGTTATTCAGATCATAATAGCAAATATTTAAAGTAAATTTGGTTTTTACTTATGATTCATATTTTTCCTTTGAATTTTGCCTAATTTGTGATATAATTTGAGCTTATGCTATTTTATAACATAATTTGATTTAAATGTGCTCAAAGTAATTGGAATTTTTTCATAATATTTAGATGAAAACCTGTTTCTTTCTTACTTTATCCTTCTCTTTTCTTATTTTTATCAAGATTCACTCTAGCTTAAAGATCATTGTTAATACTCATTTATTTTAGCTTATAAGTCATCATAAACTATTGAATATCTAAATATTTAAACCTTGGTGGCTCCCAACCACTAAATCAAACAAATATTGTGGACAGTTCTCATACTCTACTTCTATTTCCACCACATACGTCATTGAATTATCATAAACTGAAACTCATGCCTTGGATTTTCTAATCCTAAAATGAATAATGTTCATCAACATTGAAGAACACCTATGGTACATTTCAAAGCATCAATAGAGTCTTAAGGAGGCTTTCTTTAGTGTTGTAACTAGGTCTGCTACGAATCTCAATGAATATCATTCTACCTTTTATCCACTCATCAATCCATACCCTTCAATTTCATTTATTATTTATCTTTCTCCCTCTATATACAATCATTTCATGACATTCATTGATGGAAATGGATAATAAAACATATCATTGGACTCTCCTTAGTGTGAAATATCATGTGATAAATCTATAAGGATCCAAATGATAATCAAATAGTCAAGTATAATCATGAAATCAACTTTGATCCAACTATAAATCAAAGTCAAGATAAATCCAATACTAAGCCAAGTGAAAAATCATCCTCCCCTAGTGAAAATCTCCTTGAGGTGATAGGGGACCATCCAAGTAAAAATTAGAGTCATCCAAGTCAAAAACCGAATTCCTCTTGTGAAACCTTATTTAAGTCACTAAGGGGAAATCAAAGTCAAAAACTATCAAATCCACAAATCAATGTCATAAGCAATATCAATACGACCGACCATAATTTTAGTCTCTGGATCAAAGAGTAGAGAATTCAAAAAGTCTTGTATCCATTAATATCTCTTTCCATATGGCATACAAGGTGAACAACACACCTAACATTTCAAATGGTGTGTGCAACTTCTTGTTAGTCCTAATCCTCATTTTTCCATCATGCCTTCATATATTATAAACCACCATCAAATATTTGTATCAATCCAATCCATACCATACATCACCTTCCATAACATCATTTCCTCTAGTTGGAGTTAAAAAGATACCTGGTGGAGATGCCTATATAATTTCAAATCAATAATCAACAAAGCTCACCATGGCATCCCTGAAACCATCATCAAAAAATGCTCCTAAAAACATAACTATCTAGAACTAGTTTTGGTTGAATATAATAAATCATCAATATCACTCCATCTCACTTTATTCTAATAAATTGAGATTCTACCCAAAAATTTGAAAAAAAATCAAAAAATAAAATCTAATTATGAAAACCACCTTTTTGGCACCTTGGGTAAGTACCATGATGAAAAATGGTTTCTAGTGTCATGGTAAAATAATCCATTATTTTCAAGTACCTCAAAACTTTGGGGAAACCCCCATTTCATCCTTACATTCATATCCTAAAATCTCTCTTTGACCCCATTCATGTCAAATTCCTTGGCTTCTAACCATGATTCTCTATAATATCCATCCTCCCATTATCATGTTATGCATCATATGCTAGCCTATTTTTCATCCTATGAAATCCATAGTTTATTCTAGTCTTGACCTTAGTAATGGAATGGAAAATGTCTTGAAACATGTTTTAGATACATATTGACACATCTTCCAAGAGACACTTAAGAGACTAGACATCTAGTTCTTGCATAATATGGTCTTTTGAGATCCATAGTCAATTCATCATCATCCCTTATCTTATTTATGCATAACCTAACTCATATCATCATTCCATTTAGCATAACTAATATATTGGTTGTTAGGATTGGATTTCCCTTTGTTAGTGACTAATTTTTGTACATATATAATCCTTAAAAGACCTAAACATCAAAATAGACAAATAAACCAATAATAAAAAACCATAAAATTCTATAAAATCCAAGACATCCTAGTCATCTTGTCTTATGATCTAATCCATCTGTATTAGTGTTCATAATCTATACTTTGATCCAAATTATAATCATAATCATCACTTTCTCATTAACATCACATTTTAACCTTATAAGATTGATTCCAACTCATTTATTACCACTCATCACAATCCTATAGTATTTCTTAGTGGTCAAATAATATTCACCTCTTTTACATCATTCAACCTCACTATTAGATCACTGTATCAACCCCATCATTGTCAACCCATCAAAACTTGAGTAAATCTCATCTAATATTTTATTTTATCTAGTCTTGTTAAAGTCAACCTTGATTGGATCAACCATGACCTATTAAATCTCTAAAAAATCACATATTTCCTAGTTTAAAACATAAAACCCATAAAATCATGGGGTTTTCTTAGCTCCCCATCCAAGTCAAAAAATCAAAAATTATGGTTACTTAGCCCATATATCAAACTCACTCCCATAACTAAGCCACATTTACTCAAGCATGTATTATCCAAATCTTGTTGCCCATTAAATTTCATGTGAAAAAATTGATCAAAGAGAGATTATTAGTTCTTATCCAACAAATCATTACAATCATCCATCCTATTTACGATCATGACTCATATAATTATCACTTCAAAAAATCACTTGTCCCCTCCTCCCATAAGCTTCTATTATGACACTAGATAAGACATTGATCACATAATCTGCATGCAAATACTTATGTGTTTTACTTGTATGATATTTGATGATGGTTGAATCATTTGAATGTATTTTATCATGAATATATCAATGTTTAGTCATTTATGATTTTCTACTTGTTTGCATTTGTACCTTTGATTGGGAATTTTGTGATTATCTTTGTACATCTTTTATCCTATTGTATTTATCATCTGTATGATAACATATGATAAATGTGGCATCTTAGTTCCTTATACCAATGGTTCATTATGCTACATGTTAATTATACACTTTTTTTTTTTATATTTTTGTCTTTTGTGTCCATGCAACATGCACTTCGGTAGAACATCATCATGGTCATAAACATATCATGGTGCATACTACTTAGTGTTACATTAAAAATGATTATTTAGACTATGGTGATCAACGAATTATTATAAAAATGAGGAATAGCTAGATGTTTGAATATAACAGACATATAAATCTTATTATCTATCATTTATCTCATCATCAGCATCTTAAATCACTTATCAACCAAATCATCAAATCAAACAATTGAATTAAGTCATCAAATCAAAAAATTGAATCAAATCATTGAATCAAACATCTAAATCAAATCATCAAATCTAACACTTGGATGAAATCATCTATCTAACAACTACCATCTATAACAATCCATCATCATCATCCTCTAGTATATCCTTTCCTCTCTTATCATTCATCCCATTTTTCGATAACTATATCAGCTTAAGGTTTTTTAAGACTATATAAGCAACACTTAGTCCCATGGGGTGTATGAGGTTATCTTGGTCACAATAATATCATTTATATATATTAATACATCGTATTAATTTCATATCACCTAGTTAATTCTATTAAATTATTCATCATTCATGATCTGTCATCATTAGTTCATGTATGCATCGAAACCTTGAACCATAATATTGATCATCAGTCAATCAATCCAAACAATGTTTGTCTTTCCCTATCATGCATACTTACCTAGGATATTTTAAAATATTAAGACATCATTCAATCAATCAATATTAGACCTTATATCTCTCTAGAATGTGTCCTTTCTTTGGATACATCCAAATCTCATAGTTTGTCTTGTCTACTCAAATTTTATGACTTACCCCTTTCATATGTCATTAACTAGGGCACTTCTAGGGGCATAACTTTATCATCTCTCACCCCTTCACATGTGTGTTTTATAGTGTATTAATTAATATTATCCATATTATAAATATCATAGGTCATTGATTGGACTCATTACAACACATCCATCATTATAAATCACATCAAACACATCCCTTTCATCATATTTTCTCTCATCCATTACTTCCTTCTCATATTGGGAGACCTACATCAGCTTGAGTTCTTTTGAGAGTATGTAGGAAACACACATTCACTTTAAAGTACTTGAGGATAAATTGACCACATTAATTAAATATTCCTCTTTATCCCTTGGTCACTTTATCATAACATTTCTCACCCATGCTCTCATCATCACTTAACATATAATTTGAGCTACACCTTTCAAATATTTAATCAATCTTATCAAATTATTATCTTATTTTAGATTTATATCTACCTAGAATGTGTCCTTACCTAGTATACATCCAAATCTTATGGCCAATCATCTAATATACATTTGCATCTCTCCTTGGCATACGTCCTTCTCTGGGAGACATCAAAAGCTCACAACCTTTTATCTTCAACCAGTTATGGCTTGTTCCCATTTGGGTCATGTCTAAATCCATGACACCATCATCTTCACTCCATCACATATGTATTTTCATGGGGAATCATCAATTTATATCTCATTTTTTGCATCAAAATCATTCTTCATCCATCACTTGTCATATTTCTCTAGGAACTCTAAATGTCACAAATTGCAAAAAAAACTAGGATAGGTGAGAAAAAGATTGAAAATCAAAAGTGAGATTCATAAATTTTCATTAAATAATTTATTAAACAAAAATTACAAAGGAGGTACATTATATAGTGTGAAATTAGGTCACCATAAAAGTAACAACTCAACTCACAATTAGAAAACACATTAAGTGTGTTCATTTAATGACCTTAACAACCCTAAAGAAGATGAATAATAACTATATGAAATCATAAATGCATCATGTCTATTAATTAAATCTAGATCAGATAAGATATATCATACCTACACTTTTGATTGGGATACACTTATTAAGCAGGTGCACGACCAATATGGGGATCCGCTAGATCTGATTAGGGGATCACTTGTATCACTTGTCAAAACATATCATGCTAGGAAGGGTTTCAAATCCTATAGTATAACACAATCATACAAAAACCCTAATGGAGTCCTAAAAAGTTAAAATTTTCACTTATGCTAATAGCAAGAAAGTAAAATCTAATCTAGTGCACACCAGAGCTTGTGGCACAAAGTGGGGGTTAGAAATAATAAAACAACCATGTATAGGGAAATTAAATTAAATTAAGTATTAGTAACACCCTAATACATAAAGTATGAAAGATACTATTATTTGATCCAAAACTTATGCTACTTCTATCTACTAAAAGAGAGGAGAACAAAATTAGAATATACTTACCTGAATCTGAACCTGTCGAGACTCAATCTCTCCTTTGGCCAAAGGGGCTTCACAAGAGGTTTTTGTGGTTTGTAAGGATCAATAAAAAATGCCAAAGAATCCAAGATGTATCCATAAGACTAGATTATCTAAAATAAGAAACCTAAACTAAGTCTCCTCAATTATAATGGTGGAAGATCTGATTGTGAAGAAGTGTGAGTGAATAATAATTCTTGATTGCACATATGAATAATGATTGAAATGATCTTGTATTTATAGGTGGATCTTACCCTAAATTCTTATGGGAACATCAACTATATAGGGTCAACCTAGTTGATCCAGTGTATTTTTGGGGATAATATACCAAGTTTGAGCTAAGTCAACCAAAGGTCTAACAATCTAAGAAAGTAAAGAATACCCCTAAACTATACTGGGTTGAACCAGTCAACCTAGTATAATTGATAGTCTAAAAGGAGTTTAAGATAAGAAAGGAGGAATGATAAGAGTAAAATACTAGAAGAATATTCAAGGGAGGAGAAATAGCTTAGGGAATGGTTTTAGGATCTAGTTAGATTGGTAATAATGTGGCAAAAAGGAAAAATAGTCCTATGAAGCACCAAAGGTCTACCCACCCCTTTTCTGGTGCACCCATCAGGGTGTGCACTCAAAGAGATTGAGTCTCGATGGGTTACTATAATATGTAAAGCATCAATATTTGATAAAAGTTAAAAATATTATGTGTATACATATGCCCCACTTGACGCTCATCACATGTCACTATGGTGTAAAAGGGGATGGTGCTTCAAGAAAGAACATAGCAACACACAACATTGATGCTAAAAAAACATTGTAGTATTTTAAATCAAAAATAACTAAAATTAAATGACTGAAAGGGAAACTAATCTAAAAATTAAATTCAATGCATACCTTGATTTACCTTTATCATGGGATGGTTGATTCTTATGTTGTTAGTTTTGATTATGTAGGGTATAGAGACTGCTTTTGACAAACCAAAGAATACAAAACTAAAGAACAAAAACAAACAAACATAAGAAAAGCTAAGATAATTGGTGCTATGAGGATGGGATGTACTTAGGAAATTTGGAAAGATGGGGTGATATGTGTTATGTTAGACCAAATGACCAAGTCAAACAACAAGATTAAACTAGGTAACTAAAAAGCCAAGGCTACTAAAGACTACAAAACTCAAACAAGCTATCCTTAAGTAAGAAAGGTATACTAACCAAGTCAAACCAAGTATACATGTCAAATAATATGGTAAAACAAAATCAATGGTAAAAAGAATAAACAAAATGGTAAAAAAACATTGATGAGTGATCAGTAATAAACCATATCTCACTTAATAATGGAAAAAGGTGCATAAAAGGGAAAACAACATTGTGAAGTGAGAATTAGCAAGCCAACCTCACTCAATAATGGAAAAAGGGTATGATATTAGGTATCTATAATCAAAGGATAGTAAAATGATGGTAAATGGTAAAATGAAAGTAAAGTAAGTTTAGTAAATGTAAAATGGTGTAAAGAAAGAAGAATCCATAATTTCTCAAACATGTTATTTCACTCTAAGGATAGATAAAACTAAAATAAAGTAGTGCTAGCATATTTTTAAGAGGTGAAGAATAAAGAATTAAAGAAGAAGGAAAAATAGATTTGGAATCACAATTTATCTATCAAGGGGGTAAAATGAAATGGGTGGAGGGGAGAATGAATAAAAAACCAAGGTAGATGAACTCTTTATTGAAGCCAAGGCACTCAAATTAGGTTTGTTAAAACAAGAGGAATTTAGACATTAAGGACTATGAAGAACTTATCTTAGTGACACCAATATTGGGTCAAAAAATGGAGCATATAGATCATCCTATGAAGGCTATATGCTTGAAAAGTAAAATGGACCTACCTCCCCATGATGTTTTGCATGTTCTTTAGGACCCCTTACAAAGCTATTAGTTTATTGTGAAGATTGGGTGCTTGCATGAGTAAGTAGGTATCACCATAAAGTTTTTTGAAATCCCCTATTCCAATATCCTATCCTACTACACCCCAAAGGACCTTAGCTTTATGTGAGGCTAACTATGGAGTTTGAGCTTCGATTAGAGATAGGAGATGTGCTTGTAATCATGTCTTTTGGTGTGAATTTGATTTTTGAAATTTGTATGTTTCTTTTTTGATATGATTGCCTTTTGTTTAAATGATTTGGATTTTAACTTTATTGATGGATTTTTCTACTCCTCCTCCATACGTATTTGGAAAAACAAACATGGGTACTAAAGATGACTTTCATTTGAAAACTTGGGACAAGGTTTCTAAGAGAGAAAAACTTCAAAGAGTATGGAGTCTAAGAGTCTCATAAATCCAGGTGAAATAAAAGTGATATCTTGACTTCAACATTATTTTATCCAATGTAGAGATGAAAGGAAGGGGAAATCAAGAGGAATGACACATGGACAATCTAAATTACTTCAAATTTCAAAAAATATGACAAAGGGAAAAAAGAATACAATGATATTAAATTGTGATTCCTTATCATGAGAATGAGAGAAATAGAGGGAAACATGATAATATAGATTGTTATGTATATTTCATCTAGAAAAAGTAGCAAAAGCTAAAGCCGAGAAAAAGGATCAAGAACATGAAAAGGTGGTTATTTTAAGAGGATGGTTGGGTCATATTTGAGGTCTTATAAAGAAACTCATAAAAGAAAGACCCAATGGATGCCAATAAGCAAGAGAAAAAATAAAATGAGGTAAGAAAAGAAATAGTGTTACTTTTTGGGGTCTTATCCTATCTGTGGTCTTACAAAGCAACTCACCAAAGAAAAACCCAAAGGATGCCAAAATAGTATTGGCAAACTGCAACAATGAAATAAAAATAGATAAAAGATGGTGATTTTATGAGGAATGTTGGGTCCTATCCTTGGTATTACAAATCAACTCATAAAATAAAAACCAAATGGGTATGAAAAAGAAGAGAAATACAAGAAGATAAGGAAGACTATGGTCCATCAAGAAACCAAAAGACCAAAAGGGAGGACTAAAGGTTTGTGAAAGGAAGGAAACTATTGTAGATGGAGAAACATGTGCTTAAGTAACCTACAAAAAAGTGTTAGATAGATGTAGATACAAAGCATGAAATGAAGGAAATGTTTCTATGTTAAGTAATATATCAAGGATGAGCATGTAAGAGACAAGATTGTGTCTCAAAAGGTTTCTTAGAGTTGAATTAGTTTGGTATTGTACCATGTACAATAAGAGTGGGCATCATAAGATGCCTAGAAGGGTAAGTGGATGTAGGGATGGGCATCACAAGCTGCCCCAAAGTATGAAAGGATATGTGGGTGGGCATTGCAAGATGCCCCAAAGGCTAGATAAATGTGTGGATGGGCATTGCAAGATGCCCCAAAAGCTAGATAAATGTGTAAGTAAACAGTAAGAAAAGATAAGAAGAGATAAGAAGGAAAGAACACCATATATAGTTTGTAAATAGATTTAAGTTATCTAAGAAGATTGTGATAGGGGATATGGTTTTTGAGGAAAGAAAGAAGATGTTAAGAAAGAAAAATAATAGACAGAGACAAAGAACTAAGTCAAACATACAAAGAAATGAATTGACAAATAGAAAGGTATAAATAGTATAGGGTCAACTCGATCGATCTAGTATAGAAAAAAGGGCCTATAAATTGTATAGGCTTGACTAGGTTGATCCAATATAGTGAATAGAGGTAAAAAAGATGGAAAAGGTGATACAAACTATACATGGTCAAGTGGGTTGATCCAATATAGTGAATAGGGGTTGAAAAAGATATAGGGTTGACTAGGTCGATCCAGTATAATAGGCAAGGAGAAAGAGTAATATGATAAAAAGTTATGAATTGAAACAAGATGATTTTTGTAGCTAATCTAGGAAAGTAAAAGATAAGAGGAAACAAAAAATCAATTCGATCAACATTGACTAATCCAATTGAGGCACACAAAATAAAATCTTGCACTTACACTACCTACTACAAGTTTTTACACATAATTAAACAAAGAGTAAGTAAACAACTTGAAAAGTAAAGCTAACTAGTTGGTCAACCTGATTGTCAATTATATTATTAAAATATTATTTTTAATGTGATTAGAAGTTGGCTATAATCAAGGTAATAGATAGAAATCTAAATTTGGTTTTAGGTAGTTTGGGATGAAAGGGGCTATAGTGGAAATGATATAGGCTTGGTATTGGGGCCTACCCACTCACTTCACACACTACAATGATAAGGGTGTTGGGTTATTAACCATAATATACCATTAACCATGATTTATACTTGACCAAAGCATCAAGTTGTCTCCCCCCTTAGTGATAAAATCCAAGTAGGTTAGCCTAAGTAGACAAAATGTTAAAGTGTTTGTTGTGTTTTGTGAATTTTCTATGTGTGCATAAAATACAAATAATGAAACTAAGTGATTAATTTAAAAATACCCTAATTAAACTATGTGAATTATTCTAAGTATGCAAACAACAAGAAAAGAAATGTGTGAGTTAATTACTAACAATTATGATGTTAAATCCAACTTTGAAACAAGGTATAATGTTGAAACTATATGCATAGAATATAGAATAGGGTCAATAGGGTCGAACTTGTAATACAAAATCAAAGTTTGAAAATGAATTGGGTCATTAGTGTTGATTCAATTATTTTAGATAACAAATAGAAAATATAATAGGGTCAATAATGTTGATCCAGATGACTATGTAAGGGCAGTTTTGAAGACTAAAAAATATGAAAGGAAAGATAATAAAAGAGAGAAATAGAGAAGTAAAAAGGAACCTTGGTGGACCAGATATGTAATGAATGAAGATTGATGGTGAAGAACCTTGAAGTATGTTTGAGAAACTTGTAAACTAGGTTGATAAAATTGATCAAGCTATATAGGGACCTACTAAAAAAGTGTTGAAACTATAAGGATTGACTAAGTTGACCTAGTAGGCTCAAATGGGTG
This sequence comes from Torreya grandis, assembly GCA_037957365.1. Taxonomy (NCBI): domain Eukaryota; kingdom Viridiplantae; phylum Streptophyta; class Pinopsida; order Cupressales; family Taxaceae; genus Torreya; species Torreya grandis. The sequence goes on along the minus strand of JARHVA010004770.1, from coordinate 589,167 downwards.
TTTAAAAAGATAGAAAACTATATTAGGTTAACTGGGTTGACCTAGTTGTCTATTTTTATAATTTGTGCATGGAGATAAAAACTTGGGTCAATAGAATCGATCCATTATGTCCAAAAATATGATAAAAACAAATGAAATAAATGAAGGTAAAACTGAATAAATATTGTAAGGGTTAATTCACATTGGGATCACTAGAATGTATGTAATGAAAAATGAATCATGTCTATGAATTAATTCTAGATTGGATAAGATAGATCATACCTACACTTATGATTGGGATACATTTGTTAAGCAGGAGCATGACCAATATGGGGATCCACTAGACCTGATTAGGGGATCACTTATATCACTTATCGTTACATATCATGCTAGGATGGGTTCTAAATCCTAAAATCTACCACAATCGTACAATAACCCTAATGTAGTCTTGAGGTTTATAAAATTCACTTAACTAATAGCAAGAAAGTAAAATCTATTCTAGTGCACACCAAAGCTTATGGCACAAAGTGGGGGTTAGGAACAATAAAACAATAATGTATAGGGAATTTCAATTAAAGTAACTATGATTAATACCCTAATACATAAAATATGAATGATAGTATTATTCAAGCCAACACTTATGCTACTTTTATCTACTAAAAGAGAGGAGAACAAAATTAGAATATACTTACTTGAATGTGAGCCCATCAAGACTTAATCTCTCCCTTGGCCAAAGGGGCTTTGTAAGAGGTTGTTGTGGTTTTTAAGGATCACTAAGAAATGCCAAAGCATCCAAGACTTATCTACAAGACTAGATTCTCTGAAATAAGAAACTTAAGCTAAGTCTCCTCAAGTATAATGGTGGAAAAGAAGATTGTGAAAAATTTTGAGTGAATAATAAATATTGATTTTACATATGGATAATGACCAAAATGATCTTGTATTTATAGGTAGATCTTACCCTAAATCCTTCTAAGAATGTTGTCTATATTGAGTCAACCCAATTGACCTAGTGTATTTTCAAGGATAATTTATCAAGTCTAAGCTATGTGGGCCAAACGGCTAACAAGCTAAGAAAGTAAAGAATACCCTTAAATTATATTGGGTTGACCTAGTCAACCCATTACAACTGACCATCCAAAATGAGTTTAAGATAACAAAAGATGAATGAAAAGAAGAAAAGATAGGAAGAATACTCAAAAGAGGATAAATAGCTTAGGGAATGCCTTTGGGATCTAGTTAGATTGGTAATAATATGGAAAAAGGAACAATAATATTGTGAAGCACCAAAGATATACCCACCCCTTTCCTAGTGTACCCCTTAGGGCATGCACTTAGATAAATTAAGTCTTGATGGGTTCCTACAACATGTAAAGTGTTAGTATTTGATAAAAGTTAAAAATATTATGTGTATATAATAACCATATAGGTAAAAACAAAAGAGGGAAAAAACATACACTAACACCCCCTGAAACATAACTTAGGTGGGTATTGTTCGTTGAATATTTTGTCTATCAGCGTACTAATAAATAAAATAGGTCTGATCAGCCAAAGTAGAAAGATTGGTTGTCCAAATGTGCAATTTTTACCACATCAGAAGGAAACTGATCTCTCCTCTCATTAAGGGGAGGTTCCCTATAGGTATGCTATATATATAAATAGAAAATAATACTCAAGGGTAGGACAAACCATCCATCTCTCTTTCTTTAGAGATGATGTGTGCAAATCAAAGGAAAAAATCAATGGAAATAATAGACATCTCTCCTCTTCTTTCAGAAGTACTATTCAACAAACCACAAGAATACTCTTCGTAGTAAATGCAAAATGTAGAAAAGGACGTAGTAACCAGAAAATTGAGAGGTAGCACAAAGTCTCCACCTAAATTGCTCAAGAGTAAGATACGAAGGACAATGAGGGCACAAAGTCTTCCCAAAGTCCTTTACACATAAATGAAAAGAAAACACACTGAAACACAATTATGGGGGCACAAAGTCTCTCCACAGTTGACTCTTTAGGACACCTTCTTGACTAATTTCACTAATCTTGCTTGTTGAATTAAGAGAACAAAAAATATATCAAGGAAAAAGACATAGAAATAGTTTCACCAACAACAAAGATATTACAACACAAAGTCTAAAAAGTCACTTGCCTTCTTATTCTAATAACAAAATATGATCAACAAACAGAGCTCAAAGTCTCAACGATGCCTTTCAATTTGGGTAGAGTTTCATTTTGATTGTCAAAAAAGAGATCTATTTACAATAAAAGAGAGTCCCTTATATAGCCACTTCAAGAAGGACTCAAGAATAGTAACACATCATGTTGCATTGAAATCTATTAGGAAGATAGGCTGGAAATTAAGGGCATCTACCCATTTATTTTTCTCAATGTAGAGAAACAAGTCACGCTATTGAAATTTTGCATCTTCCAATGTCCACCTAGCGATCTGATCCTTCTTCATCATTCCTCCTTTTTTGGTTAATTGAATTGGGTCCTAGATTCAATTTTTTGTTCTATTCTTTAGTCACTTTCTACTGGTCTTGGCCTTAAAGCATGTGAATGCATTTAGGTATGTCAATTACAAGGATCAATGGCTATTTCGTTGTCTTGAATTTGACATCTTCAGGCACCTCACCCCTTGGTCCTTCTTCAAATTTTCTATTTGGCATCTTCCCAAAGGGAAGATGAACCTTTGGCTTCAAGGAGTGTCCTTTAAGTTAGTAGTTGAGAGTCCCCTGCAAGGGCACCTGCCCTTCAGGGTCCTTCAGTGGCCTTTTCCTTAGCAGACTATTTCTTGGGTTTTCCTGCAAACAAATCCTGTGGGTATTTTCCTCGAGCTTTCTCCACGGGTAAATTCCCATGGACAAAAAGTTTGGGGACAAACTCCCATGGAAAAAAAGTCCATGGAAATTTATTGCAGACAAAAAGTCCATAGAAATTTCTCGATCACTTTGCCTTTGTAACATCCTTCAAGTTTTTTCCACCTATAGCTTGTCTGAATTCTTTCAGACTTTTTGTTTGAAGTAATTCCTTCAGACAAAAAGTCTGAAGGAATTATTTCTTGCCTTGGTCTTTTTTGAATTCCAAAATAATTACCTTTGTGGCCTTGTTTGAAAATGACCCTTCCAAAGGGTACTTTTGTTGACCAAGTGCCCTTCGCAAGGGCACTTGTCCTTTAGGAGGTTCTTTGAACTTTTGCATTTGAACTGCTCCTTTGAACTATTTGAGTGAACCACTTAGTTGAACCAAGCTATTGAACCATTTGATTAAACCAAATGTTGAACCAAGGCAATGAACTACTTTGAACCAAAATGGTTCAAGTCGATGGTTCAATTGAATGAACCAAGCCTTTGAACCATTTATTTGAACCAACTATTGAACCAAGTTTTGGTTCAATGGTTAAAATGAAGCCTTGAACCAACTAATGAACCATTTGATTGAACCCGTTGTTGAACCAAGATGGTTCAACCTTTTGAATTTTGAAATTGTTGAACCTTTGAACCAAAGTGGTTCAATGGTTCAATGGTTCAAGCCTTCTTTGCTTAGATGCTTGCCGATGGAGATTTTTGATTAAACCAAGGCACTAAAACAATCCTGAGAATGACCAAGTGTTAAAAACTGACTCTTTTGGTTGAACCTACTTGCAAAAGTCTTTGAACCTTTAGAAATGAACCTACGTGCAGAGTTCATAGAAACCAAGTCCATAGTTTTCTATAACCTTGAAAGAGTCCATAGATTCTAGCCTATAGAGTCTGTAGAAATCAACCTATGAAGCCCATTGAACTTGGCCTACAGAGTCTGTAGATTTCTCTTCCTGCTAAGCCCATAGATTCAAGTCTGCAGAGTCTGTAGATTATAGCCTGCAGAGTTCATAGATTTTTGAGAAGCTTGAAAAATGAGGAATTTGAATGCCTCAGACAAATTTTGAAAAGGGAAGAGAATTTTGGTATGTAAGACCAAAATAGTTCAAATGTTGTCCCAAAAATGAGTGATATTTTTGTGGGACAACAACTGGCTCTAGTTGGGGAACTTCTGTCAATTGCAAAAAGAATTAAAGGGAGTAAAATCTAGAATCTCCAGTGTCTTCATGTGTACCATTGGGTTATGAAGTCATGCTACCTAGAAATGAAAGGCATCAAAAAAGGAAACAAACAAACAAAATAGAATTAAAAATTGTACAAATACACATATGTACAGATACAATGATCTGATACTTCAAGAGTTGAAGTGTTTCAGATGCTACCCATTATGAGGTAGAGAAAAGAGTGTGCCATCTTGATATTTTAGTAGAAAGCTATTTTCACCAATGTGCTGATGAATTATAAATGGGCCTCTCCAAAGGGAGTCAAACTTTCCATGCATCCCTTCTGGTTCTCTCTTTTTGTCCCATAGCAAGACTTGATCCCCAATCTGGAAATCATGATTTTTAGCCTTCTAGTCAAAGAGCTTCTTTACCAAACTTTGATGAGTAGCAATTATATCCACCACCATGGTTCTATATTCCTCTAGCTCAATCAGGCACATGATTCTTTTATCAAGAGAGATTTCATATGTCTAATCTTCATTTGCCTTTGCTAATTTCAAGGCTAGCAATTCTAAGGTGATTGGTATCTCAGCATTAATACCATAAAGAAGTTGAAAAGGAGACATACCAATTGCCCTCTTTGGTGTGATTTTGTCTGCCCATAGAGCATCAACCAATGCTTTGTGCCATGTTCTTTGATTGTCATCTGCTAACTTCTTGATGATAGTTACCAGGTTCTTATTGCTAGATTTAACTTGTCCATTCCCTTGTGGAAAATAATTAGAAGAGTGAGAGAGTATAATTCCATAATGGAAACAAAATTGTGTAATCTCCTAGGAGGTGAAACAAGCTACATTGTCAGTAACAATTTTGATTGGAACTCTAAACCTAAAAATGATATTCTCTTTGAGGAATTTGCATACAACTTCTGAAGTAGCATGCTTAGTTGGGATTACTTCTACCCACTTGGTTAAATAGTTAGTTATTGTAAGGACATAATCATGTTCAACACTTGAATATGGGTTTATAGTCACAATAAAATCAAGTCCCCATTACTGGAAAGGTTCTTTTATAATCACTGGCTTGAGAGGCATAGCAGCTAACTTGGGTCTTCCAACAAATTATTGACAGAGTTCACATTTCCTAACCCACTTATGTGCATCTTGGAAAAGAGTTGGCCAGTAATACCTGGCTCACATAATCTTATGAGTAGTCATAAGAGTAAAAAAATGTCCTCCATAGGCCAGATTGTGGATAGATTTCAAAAGTTAGTTTTGTTGCTCTTTGTCTACACAGTGAAGGAATACTCTATCTATGCTTCTCTTGTACAAGCCATTGTCCCGAAAATTGGTAGCTTTCAACTTGATAGTCCTCCTTTCTTTGTAAGACAAATGATTAGAACATTCACCATAAGTAAGGAAATGAGTGATACCTGAATACCACTCATTGGTAGTGCAGACAAAAAGGACTATTGGAGTCTCTTCCACTTCAGTTTCTTCATGCTATGTGTCTTTTGGCTTATTGTCAGCAATTAATTGGCATAGGCCTTTACCCCTAACCAAATTTGTTGACTTGATGTATAGATCAAACTCTTTGATCTTTGCAATCCAATTACCTCTTTTCATGCCAAAATCTTATTGAGTTAATATAGATTTGACTATAGTGTCAGGAACTAAGGCAATAGTGTGTGAATTCAAAATATAAAAATGGAAATGTTTGATTGCTTTCACCAATGCATAAGCATATCTCTCTATATTTGAATACTTCATCTCATGGGTTTTGAGAAGGAAACTCATGAAAGAGATAGGAAATTCCATACCTTCCTTGTCTTGTTGAATAAGAATTGTTGAAAGAGTGTGTTTAGATGCATAGCTGTATATGATGAAATATTTGTTGTAATCAGGACAAACCAAGGTAGGGGTGTGAGCAATGGCGGTCTTGATATCCTAAAATGTTGACTTGCCTTTTTTAGTCCAACTAAAGATGGTCTTTGCTTTCATCATGTTCACAATGTGTCTAGTCTTCTCAGCAAATTCAGGGATGAATCTCTGTAAGAAATTCACCTTTCAAAAAAAAGAATGAATAGCATTTTTGCTTGTAGGAAAATTAAGTTCTTGAATAGACTTGACTATGTCTGAGTCAATCTTTATGCCTTCTTTGGACATAATGTGTCCAAGGAGTTTCCCCTTTGTTACTCCGAAAATATACTTCTTGGGGTTCAAGGAAATACCATTCTGGTGGCAGCACTCCAAAACTTGTTTTAAGTGGCATGCATGATCAGATCGATGATTTGAAAAGACAGTCAAGTCATCAAGGTATACCACTATGAATTTACCAATCTCATCTTTGAAAGCTAGATCCATTTCTCTCTGAAAGGTAGCACTAGCATTTTTTAAACCAAAAGGCATTCTTCTATATGCAAATGTACCCCAAGGTGTGGTGAATGTAGTCTTGTGTTGGTCTGCTTCACCAACTTCAACTTGATTATATCTTGAGAATCCATCTAGCATTGATAACATTTTTTAACCTATCACTATTTGAGGCACTTGATCTATAATTGGCAAAGGGTAATTATCTTTCAAAGATGCTTGATTCAGATTCCTAAAATATATACAAATACAAATTTTGCCATTCTTCTTCCTTACAGGTACTATGTTTGTAATCCATGTGGAATGATGGATTGGGAAGATGATTCTAGCATTTAACATTTTTTGTATCTCAGAGAGAATAGTACCTGATATTTTTAGATTATACTATCTAGATTTTTGCTTGTAGGGCATTGAGTCAGCCTTGAGAGGAATGTCATGGTGAATTTCATTAGGTCTGAGAGACTTCAAGTCTTCATAAGAATATGCTAATACATCTATGTATTGATGGAGTAAAGAGGTGAACTTGAATCTTTCTTCAGTGGTGCAACACTTACCAATTTTAACCATCTTGGGATTTTCTTCAGTGGTCAGATTCACTTGATCGAATCCTTAAGAGAAACTTGAATCTATTTGTTGTTGTTTGATGAATCTATCATGCTTGTCAAACAACTTCTCAAGAGAAATTAGGCTTTTAGGAATTTTGTTTCCTTTTAGCTATAAAAATTCTTCATTAATATCTGAACTAGATTCAGAGGTTGATTTATACTTTTGAGGTTCACTGCCTTCAAAACATAGTTTTTCAAAATTATCTTTTCATTATAGGAAGGCAATGATTTGATGGTCATCATTGAATACTTACCAATAATTAGCATTGTCAGGAACACTTGGTCTATAGACCAGGTCAATAGTATACCTGTCTTCTTTGAAATCTGAATGAGTAACTAAGAGAGTTCCTAAAACAACAAGTGCATTAGCTCTGCCATTAGACTCTCTGGGTATGGTAGAAATGTTGAAAGCATCAAAGCTTTCAATTTGGTCCCAAACCAGGTTGTGGTAGTGGCATAATCTCTCATTCTTGGTTTGGTAAATATTTCTTACTTGACAAACCACTAATTCAGCATCCCCTTAAGCATGAAGAAAATTGATGCCTCTGTTTCTATGCAAAATTGCTTTCTACATTCAAAGAAGAAATAAGAAACTAAAAGAAATGGTCAAGGCTAGAAGATACCTGATAAAGTTGTGCGCACCGAAATCAGACGTTGGAAGATTCTCCTCTTTGGCTGTGGAGGAATGACACCTGCAAAGAAGAAAAGGCTGAAACACGGAAAAAAACATTAGTCAAAGATATGGTGGGCTGTCAGGCGAACGCCCGATCCTGGAAGTACGAAGACTTCCTAGAAGGATATCAACCCACTGATAAAAAAGCAGAATATTGGACTGAAGTAGATGTAATGATAGATAAAATGACAAAAATAAAAGACAAAAAATAAAAATCCGTACCTGATAATGAAGTAAAATGTTTAATGCAGTCGCCGATGTCAGTCTCTGTGGTGCCGGCATCAGTTAGGGAAAGTGACGACGTCGGTTAAAGTCCTGACGTTGGTAGGGGTAGTGACCGGCATCGGTTGGGGCAAGTTTTAGGTAGAGTCTGGATGAGTTGCAGAAGGTCTGGGAGAGTCGGGATAGGGTCTGATGGAGTCGAGACAAAGTCAGGGCAGAGTCTTGGCAAGGTTTTGGACAGGTTCTGGTTGAGTTGCAGAAGGTCTGACAGAGTTGGGATAGGGTCTTGACAGGGTCCGGACAGGGTCTGATGGAGTCGAGACAAAGTCAAGGCAGAGTCTAGGCAAGGTTTTGGATAGGTTCTAGGTAGGGTTTTGGATAGAATATAGAGTATGGAAATAACAAGCAAGCAATAACCAAAAATAAAAATAAATAGATGAGGATACTTACCTGTCACAGTGCGAAGACATGATTGAAGTTGTTGAAGTTGTCTGTGCAGTGCCGGATTGAAGCGAACGCAGATTGGTTGATGTCGGAGTTGGTTGATCGTGAGAGTGTTGATTACAAGAGTCTGTGAATGTCAGAGTTTGGGCTCGATGGATTGATTGATTGATTAGTTTCTTGATTGATCGATTGGCGGATGCTAATGAAGGCAAGGGACGGTTCGAGAGACGGTTCGATAAACGTTCGAGAAATCGATTGGGAACCGAATGACAACTGATAACGGATAATGGTAAGGTGACCGATGTCAGCAGGATTGCCGATGTCGGCTGATAGGTGACTGACGTCGGTGACATCGGTGGGTAATGACCGTCGTTGGCAGATGTATAATGGGGATAGAGTCTAGCTTTAGCTCTGTGCTCATTTTTACATGCTGCTAGGGTCAAGGCTAGTGGAAAAAGTGATCGACAAGAGTTAAATAGGTGAAGAAGAATAAGACGGGGGATGACTAGGGGAGTTGACATGATTTCGGTGTCTACATTTGCCCCTTTTTGTCTTGTTGGTTGTTCTGGACGAACTGCAAGACAAAAATAGGAGTGATTGCCCTAGGTGAGGGATAAGGTTGATTTCGTCTTGTTGGTTGTTCGAATGAACTGTAAGACAAAAAAAAAGGTAGCGGATTGCCTCGATTATGGATAAGGTATTCCCCCTCAAAGCAGGAGTCGAGGGAAGGGGAACTGGGAATCAGGTGCTGATTTGATAAAGAGTGGATGGAAAAGGGGTTAGGGTGAACGCTGCAAAAGTTGTGATTGCGCGCATACCACTGCACGAGATGGTCAGGTCAAAAGTGTCACAGGTCAAGGGTCGAGGAGTGCCAAAATGGAAGTAACCGGGCCCTAGCATTTAGTTGTCTGCTGATCAGGTCACTCAATCTAAGCTGAAGCTCCAAATGGGTCATCACGTTCTAGGTATCTCGGGCTTGGGAAGTGCTCCTAGAAACACGAAAAAGTCACAAGTAGTGTGGATCAACCGGCTTACGATCCTAAACTTGTGAGGGTCCAAAAAAAGGTCTGCACACAATTCTGCTAACCAGTCATGAGATAGCATACATGTAAAAACAACCAAGGCAAAAATGGCTTGGAAGTGGTTGAGGTCGGAGGAGATAGGCATGATCTCCAATGGTTGGTGGTCGATGGATGGATGAATGAAAGGATGTGGCTGAGCTAACCTCAGAAAATGTCATGTGATCTGAGTGCTGCCTACATAGCCCTTGTGTGAAGGGCCTCATGCCAATGTAGTTCTCCTTAAAAGGGAGGAATGGTCAAATAAAATGATTGGTCTTGATCAAAGTTATAGAAGAGAAGGTTTGTCCATCAAGGAGACGAACAAACAGGGGTGGTTGAGATAACCTCAGAGGATGTGTTATCTGAGTGCTGCCTACATAGCCCTGGTCATAGGGCCTCAGACCAATGTAGTTCAGACAAATGGAAAAGATTGTTCGATGATTGGATGTGGTCAAGTGTCGAAATGATGAGGGGAAGATGAGGATAAGATGATGCTACAGATGGTGTATTCTGTAGAATTGGTCGAAAGGCTTTCATCCCTAGCAAGTTTCCATAGTCGTGATGGATGTATGCTAAAATGAATGGAGGTCTATTTATGCTTCAGCAAGTATTGGTTTATGCTTAACATAAATTGAGTCTGGTTGATATTTTCCATGTGTACTGGTGTCCATAGAAACTATGTGAAAAGGACAAGGATGATGATAATGTCATGTTGTCGAATTATTGGTCTGAGAATGTTTAGGTTGAAAAAGGTTTGGTTAAATGTGACCAAAGTGAAAGATACGTGAAAGGCATATTGCTCTTTCATTGACAAGGACCAAAAAGATAGCATAGATAGGGGTTATGAGAACCAAGAGCCCCATTCATGCGTGACGTCGTTGACCATAGTTATGTTAGAGCGGTAATCGAATCACTTTGACATTAAAGTAAGCTCGAAGTCCCTTGAGCAGGTGATAGGAGGAGGAAAAAGGGTAACCTGGTTTAAGAGCAGAGATAACTATGCCCCTTTTTATAGGAGACCCTGAGACAACTATAAGTCAAGTCCATGACTCATTCATTCTTTTCTTTTTTTTTTTTTTGGCGCAGACTGAACAATGCGGGAAGCCTGCATAGAGATGTTATTTGCTTGGTGGTCAGTTGTGAAGCTGATCAATGCGGGAAGCTTCTAAAATAGTGTTGTTTATTGCCAGTTTAGTCATAGCCATCCTTCAAGGGAGTGGTCTAGATTTTTGTTTAATATAAGGGCTTTGGAATAGCTATCCTTCGAGGGAGCAGTCTATTAATTACAGCAATGATAGTACAGCTATCCTTCGAGGGAGCAGTCTGCTTTTTTATTTTGATATTGATATAGTGACCATGGATATTGTGACATCTTGATTTATTTTGATAGAAATGTGAGTCGTGGACAAGATTATAGAAGGTCAAGGGCTCCCTTTTATGAGGATAAAGCATCCATACAGCATAAAAGGGTTATAGGAATTGTTAAGAGGAATAGGGTTGAAAGGAAGTAGGATTAAGAGGATGGGGATTTCTCAAGGGACGAGCTCAAGTTAAGTTTCAAGTGGATGAATACTTGACTAACAGTAGAACGGTCGTAGATGCAACGCATTAAGAGGCTCAGGTTTTGGGTGTCCATCAAGAGAAGACAGATGATAAGTCCCTGATCCATACTTGTGCATGATAATAAAAGGTTCGAGCCAATTAGGAGCAAACTTGCCTCATTTACTTCGCTCCATATTGGTCACGTGTTGATTCTCTTTGAGGACGAGGTCTCCGAAGTTGAAATCTCATTCTCGCAGATTTTTGTCATAGGTGCGCTTGATGCGATGTTGATAGACATGGAGATGATTAAGGGTAGCAAGATGGCTTTCGTCAAGTAACTCAAGTTGAGCTAAGCGATCTTGATGAAAGTCATCATTGGAAAGAATATCATGTAGAGAAATGCGGAGAGACAGGATCTGTACTTCGAGAGGTAAGACAGCCTCTGTTCCATACATGAGAGAAAAAGGGTTAGCGCCCGTAGAGGTTCGAATGCTAGTGCGGTAAGCCCACAAAGTGAAGGGAATGTGAATGTGCCAATCCCTGCTTGTGTCACTGACCACTTTCATGAGAATTTTGGTGAGAATCTTGTTGGAAGCCTCGGCCTGCCCATTTGCTTATGGGTAGTAAGGCGAAGAAAAACTGAGTTTGATGCCGAATGAGTCGCATAATGTTTGGACAGTTTTGTTTTTAAAGGACTTGCCGTTATCGGTGATGATTTCATGAGGGACACCAAAACGATAGATGATATGAGTGGTGATGAAGTTGACGATCTTGTCGGCTTTTGTGGAGATGAGAGGAATGGCTTCCACCCACTTGGTGAAATACTCAGTGGCAGTGATGATGGACTGATGACAAAGAGACGAGTGAGGGTTAATCTCACCGATGAGATCTAAACGCCATTGAGAAAAAGGCCAAAAATCCTGAGCGATTTGTAAGGCATGACTAGGAAGATGAAGCAAGTTAGAGTGCTGCTGACACTTGATGCAATGCCGAACATAGTCGCTACAGTCTTGATGAAGGGTAGGCCAATAATAGCCCAAACGAAGGATGCGCTTGGCAACCGAATTCCCACTGAAATGTCTGCCACAAATCTCATCATGGACTTGCTGAATGGCTTGAGATGCTTCAGTGGAGGTAAGACAGCGAAGAAGGAGGCCATCGAAGCCTCGCTTATAAAGAAGACCCCCTAGCATGGTATAGCGAGCGGTACGCTTGATAAAAGCTCATCGTGCATTACTAGAGAGGTTGGGAGGAATGACAGAGAAAGATAAGAAGTCTACAAGTTGCTTATACCAAGCATCTTGTGGGCTAGGGTCTATAGTGTTGACATGATGAATGTGAGAAGAGATATATGAAGGCAATGGCACACGATGCACCGTGACAAAAAGTCTGGACGCAGATGAGGAAGATGGGATATGTGAAGCGAGAGAAGCCATGGTGTCAGCAAACTTATTCATGGATCGAGGAACAGTCTGCAGGAGGTAATGATCGAAAGATGCAAGGAGAATGTCAGCATGGTTTTTGTACCTTTGCAAAATTTCATTTTTATAGAGGTATGAACCGTTGACCTGATTGACGATGATTTGCGAGTCGCCGAAGATGTTAATGGAATTGATGCTGAGAGAGAGGGCGGTCTGAAGTCCCAAAATTAAGGCCTCATATTCGGCCATATTATTGGTACAATCAAAGTCGAGCTTAAAAGACAAAGGCATGGGCTCCCCTTCGAGTGGGATGAGAATGACCCCAGCACCCCCACCTAATTGACATTTGGAACCGTCAAAGAACATAGTCATCTGATAGATGGTGTCGTCGGAGGAAAGCGCAATGATAGACTCATCAGGGAATTCACACTGTGAAGGTTGATTGTCAGGAAGAGGGGCATCTGCTAGTTGATCAACAATGGTTTGCCCCTTGATAGATTTCTGTTGGATGAATTCGAGATCGAACTCAGCAAGCAGCATGAGCCACCGAGCCATACGTTGATTTTGATATGGCTTGGAGTGCATATACTTGAGCGGGTCGGTGTGGGTGATGACAAAGGTTTTGTGATTAAGAAGATAGTGGTGAAGCTTAGTAGCAGCAAAGACTAATGCCAAATAGAGTTTCTCGATATGGGTATACCAAGTTTCATAGTCGACAAGTGTTCGGCTGATATAATAGACTGCTTGCTCACGGTGATGCTCGTCTCGATACGTGATCATGGCACCTAACGAATGGTGAGTGGCTGAGATATAAAGGTAGAAAGGTTGGTCATCTTTAGGTGGAATGAGAACTGGTGGAGAGACCAGATAGCGTTTTAGGGCCTCAAAAGCCTCTTGATAGTCTTTATCCCATGTAAAAGAGACGTCCTTCTTAAGGAGATGATGAAAAGGTTGGCAGCGGTCAGAAAGCTACGAGATGAAACGACGAATGGACTGGAGCTTGCCTTGCAAACTACGAAGCTGCTTGAGATTGGTCGGGGGAGACATTTCGAGGATAGCGTGAATCTTGGCGGGATCTATCTCAATGCCACGGAAGGAAACGATGAAGCCGAGAAGCTTGCCAGAGAGGACCCCAAAGACACATTTCTTGGGGTTAAGATGAACATTATACTAAAAAAGACGAGAAAAGATGATTTTGAGAATGGTCAGATGGTCACGTCAAAGCTTGGATTTGCCGAGTAGGTCATCCACATAGTCCTCCATGATTTTGTGGAGGAGATTGTGGAAAATGTAGGTCATGGCATGCTGATAAGTGGCGCCTGCATTTTTCAAGCCAAAAGGCATGACTCGATAGCAGAAAGTCCCCCATGGGGTAATGAAAGTAGTCTTGTGCTGATCTTCTGGAGCAATTAGGATTTGATTGTATCCTGAAAATCCATTCATAAGAGATAGCATCTCGTGGCCGACCATAAGATCAACAAGTTGGTCAATGTTAGGAAGAGGAAAGTCATCTTTAGGACAGGCTAAGTTAAGGTCACGATAGTTTGTGCAGATCTGAATCCCCCCAGTTGCCTTGGTGACTGGGACGATGTTAGAGACCCACTGTGGATAATCGATGGGCTAGATGAAGGAGACAGAAAGGAGGCGTTAAAGCTCTTCTTTGACAAGGAGGGCAATGCGAGGATGCATCTTTCGAAGCTTTTGCCTGACAGGCTTAGCCTCTAGTTTGGTGACAATGTTATGGGTAACGATGGTGGGGTCGATGCCAGGCATATCACTGTAAGTCCAGGCAAAGGCCTTGCGATGGTCAGAGAGGAAATGGGTATAGTCAAGCTGCTCCTGAGTGTCTAAAGATTGGCCAATCTTTAAGACATAAGGAACATCAGAAGAAGGAAGGTTGATATTAATGGTTGATTCATTTAACATAACTTGGGTCTCAGAAGGGAGGGAGCGCTGGATGAAAGAATCATCAGCGCCCATGTAAGAAAGAATGGTGTCATCGTCAACGCAGTGAACAGTGTGAATAGTTGCTGACTCATCTTTGATCATGCTGGGAAAAATGAGAGGGAGAGAAATGGACACCCCATTGAGCTGATAAGTCAAGGGGTCCAGGCGGATGGTGTTTATGGAAAAAAAAAACTAGGAGGAATGGAAACCACGGACTCCATAGGTGAAGGGGGCAAAACAGGCGAGTGTGGAGGAGATTGGTCAATGATTGGTTCAGGACAAAGGTCTACAAGGTCTTGAGTGGGGTCGTGATATCCCAGACCATATCGTTTCTTGGTGTTGTCATCGTTGAGCGATTGGATAGGCTGATGAGAGCCTTGCTCATAGCGTCTGAAACCAAAACCCTTCCATGCACACCTGTAAAGGTAAGTGTGTGCAAAAGTGGGGTTGCTAAGAAACAAAAAGTCTGATGTGAAAGGTTGAGGTGAAGAAAGAGGATTACCATCAGTAGGAGCTAGATTAAGCCCCCCATAGATGAGGTTAGTGCGGAGGTGAAGGGGACCATAAGGTATGATCATCCCTATTCGATGGTCGTAGCTAGGGCTGTGATGAAGGCATCCATACTCTTGTGGAGTTTGGAACATATCTAAAGCCAGTAAGTGATACTCTCCCAATGAAAGTCTTTGGAAGATGTCTTCCATGGGGTCTGTGGTCGTCACTTGAAGGGGAGGTGTAAGGGCGACCGCTTATTGTGAACTGGTCGAAGTTTCTGTGGATGGAGGCAGTGCCGGGGTTAATGGCTTGATGGGGATGAGGACATCATTTGGACGGTAGGTGGTGTTACATGTTTTGAAGGGCGAAGGGTCAGTAGGAATGGTGTGGACATGTCCGTCATGCTCAAATTTCACACAACGGTGCAGGGTGGAGGGGACACAGGCCATGGCACGGATCCAGGGTCGGCCTAGTAAGATGTTGTATTGAAACTCTCCTTCAATGATGTAGAAGAGCTCCGGGACTGTGCGTGGACCAACGCGAATATGAAGAATGACTGTGCCAATGGTTGTGGCAGTAGTGTCATTGAAAGAGTGTAAGATTGTGTCAGTTTTGGAGACGCAATTCTTGGGAAGAGCCAACTGATCAAAGGCATGAGTGGAGATGATGTTGATGCTAGTGCCCCCATCAATCATAACGCATTTAATGCATGTTCGATCGATATAGGCAGTGATGAAGAGGGTAGCATCCTGATCTTCCGTGTTGGATGTAGGAATCTCAGAATCACTGAATGTAATGGAGGCAATAGGGGCTAAAGAGTGGACAAGGGCAGCAAGTGGTTGGGGGTCCTCGGGTTGGACCTTCGCTGCCTGTAGGGCTTGGATGAGGGCCTGACAATGTTGGGGTGAAGTTTGGATGAGATCATAGAGGGACATCTTCACAGGCATCTGGTGAAGCTGTTTCAACATGGAGTCATGGATTGGTCCGGAAGAAGAAGAAGAAGAGGAAGGTTGAGGCACGTCAAGGATAGAAATCTTAGGCTTAGGTGGTTGAGGTGGATTGACAAAAGAGTAGGTCCAAGGAATGGTGGCTTTTCCTTTCGCCTTGTCCTTTTGTGACCTAGTGGTGATGTGAATGGCATTGATTTCAAAGATGGGAGGTGAAGGTGATGAGGGAGTTGTAACCAGTTGATGAGATGTGGATGGGTTTGAAGAGGTAGAAGGGTTATCAGAAGGAGTCAGAGGTTGGTCGAAAGTGTCCTCAAAGAGAAGAGTGTCTTTTTCCAGATAATGGCGAATGATAGCCTTGAGGGCACAGCAAGTCTCGGTGTCGTGTCCTGGTGTACGATGATATAAACAAATCTTCATGTCGTCGAACCAGGAGGGTTTAGACCCGAGAGGTTGGAAAGGCTTGATGGGTGGAAGAGTTATGCTAGAAGTTTGCAAAAGTCATTGCAAGATTAAAGAGTATGAACCCACTAAAGGATCCGTGCTCATCGATGTATGCGATGTCGGTGACTTTTGCTTAGGCGAAGTTGGAGGAAGTTTTCGTACCACCTTCTGGGTTGATGGTGCGATGACAGGTGGAGACGGTACACTCTTCATGAGAGGTACCGCCTTTTTGGGAGAGGGTAGGCTAGTGGTAGGTAAAGGAAGCAAAAGAGGCAACCGATTTTGATTAGAGGTTGAAGTGGGAAGGATTCTAGTTAAGGTTGAAGGATGTAGGCCCAGAATGGAGGGCAATGATGATGGAAGAGGAGGCGTTCGCCTCTGTGGTTTGGCAGTCTTTTGTGATTTGGGTTGAAGACTACTATTAGTTGAAGTCTGGTTTAAGTCCACCTTCACTTGTGGATGAGTGAGGTTGGAGACGGGGTGAACGCCAAGCGACTTGATAGGTTTAGGCGAAGTAGATGAGGGTTTTGGTTTTGATGAGGTTGATGGAGATGTAGATGGTCTAGAGGTAGAAATCTGATTTTTGTTGATAGTCTTAGGAGGTTTTGCCATGGGAGGATGAGATGAGAGGGCCCGAGCTTGTTGAAGAGCTGTGAGATAGTCCCACAATCCCTGATGTTCCACTTTCCTAGAAGGAAGAAGTTCGAGTCTCTCCACTATCGGGAAAATGGCTGAGAAGGTGCGGGATGAAGTTTAGGCTCTTGAGAGGATGCCGACAGTTGTGGGATTAAAGGTATGGTAGTTTCGGCCCCAAAGCATGGTGAGGTTGTGACAGGTTCATGTTTGGTTGGAGATGAAGGAGAGATAAGTTCTTCCCTGGGTGGAGAAGAAACTGGAGAATGAAGCTCCTCAAGCGGGTAAAGGGTAGGGATGATAGTGCCCTCCACTTATGGTCGAGGAGTAGGAAAAGTTGGGTCCTCCATGGGCAGCAAGAAGGAAGATGGTGAAACTGGCTGTACTGGTAAGGTTGAGGCATCCTCTAAAATGAGAGAAGTTGAGGGAGAACTAACCGGAGAAAGAGGTTCATCCACATGTGATGGATTAATGGATGAACTCACCTCTTGAGATTGGTTAGGAATGAGGGGCGAGACCGTATTGACTGTTCGAATATTATGTTCATGGGTATTGTCAGTCAAGGTCTGGACATTGTTTTGGGTTGGTGGATGATTAGGGAATGGTTGTTTGAAGATATCGATATACTGATTAGGAGGGGCATTAGGATTGTCGAGGATGAGGTCACCCTTTTCCAACATGTCTTGGATTTTGTTTTTAAGGGTTTTACAGTTGCCCGTGTCATG
Source organism: Torreya grandis (assembly GCA_037957365.1). Lineage (NCBI taxonomy): Eukaryota > Viridiplantae > Streptophyta > Pinopsida > Cupressales > Taxaceae > Torreya > Torreya grandis. The sequence continues at coordinate 571,639 of JARHVA010004770.1, read as the reverse complement.
ACCTTTAACACAGTGGTAGTTACAGAAGTCATCTTCCCTATACCACGCAGGAATAGCGCGTGAGGGATCAAATTGTGGTGGTGGTCGGATCTGAGGGAGATTGATGGCCCCTTGTTTGATGAGTTTTTCCAGCACAGACGCATATGATTCTCTAAGTGGAGTAAACTATCGCTGTATGTATCTCTGCTGAAATTGGCGAGTGGCACTCATAGATGTGGATGGTTCAAATTGATTAGTTGAAGGTGAAGAGGAAGAAGATCTAACAACCACAGCATTTGCTGAATCTTTAGATTTAGGATTGGACGAGGAAGGCTTAGAAGAGGAGTCATTGGTTTTGGAGTTAGGATTCTTACTCTGCAACTTGACTTTATTCTCCTCGATGGCACGTAACTCAAGTTTACAAGCCATCGTGAAGGCTTCATCAAAAGTGCAGAAGGTCTGAACCCTCAAGGTAGAAGAAATATGTTTAGCACAGGCTTGAGAGAAAAGTTCAATAAGCTCAGGCTGGGGTAAGGAAAATAAAAGTTGATTGATAAGGCCCCTCCACCGAGCGACGAAATCAGCAATGGATTCATCATCGAACTGGCGGATAGAATAAAGGTCTGTGATGGAGACCTTCTTGGTGATATTGATAGAAAAATGATCCAGAAAAAGCTGGGCCAGCTGAGTGAACGTGAAGATGGAATGGCTAGGAAGAGAGCTGTACCAGTTAAGTGCAGCACTCGAGAGAGACATGGGAAATGTGCGTAAGAGCAACACATCGTCGTGGGCGATAAGGTAACAGGCGTGTCTGAATGCCCGTAAGTGTTGTTGTGGGTCTTCCTTGCTTTGGAAATGAGAAAACTTAGGAAGTTCCCACTGACTGGGATATGGTCTGATGGGGACAGAAGGATGGATGGGCTCGTTGCAGATTTGTTCATACGAGAGAGTGTTACGTGAGCCGGAAACAAAAGTCTCTAGGTTGGACATTTTATCCATTAGCATCTTGATAATATCTACTGACGAATTGGCGGGTGGAATGCCTCCTAAATTGTAAGGTGCTTGAAAGAGGCTGGAAGAGGTGTACGACGTAGTCGGTTGTACCAATAAGGGCGCAACGTACGGATGACTAGTCGTAGGGACAAAAGAAGTGACTAAGGATGGTTGGATAAAAGGCATGGCTAGGTTTGATGTTGTCGTGGGAGGTTGGTTAGAGGTAACATGGGCTAATGGATAGGTAGCCACCCTAGTGTTGATAGGAGTAAGGGTAGGCAGAATAGAGACGACCAAGTTTTGAAAGGGGGTAGAAAGTGGTTGAGTGGGCTGAGATTGATAGGGGGCCGAAACCCCAGTGAAAGTGGGCCCAACGATGGAAGGAGAGGCCACACTTGGATGGTTGGTAAAAGGTTGGTCATTGGTTGAGGCAACAGCCTGGGTATCTGAGGGTTGGACTACGGACGTCGTTGATATGACCGCAGTTTCGAGGAGAGAAGTCGGCATTCCGTAAATTGGATTGCCAAAGGGGTCTCGCGTTTGGCTATTCACGAGATAGTGTTGCAAGGCTACGGTATTGAGGTCCAAGAATCGTGTGAAATCTTGGTCCCCTTCTAGGATAATAGGCGTTTGGGTCAGAGATAGTCTGGTAGGAGTTCTTTCAGTTTTCGAGTTGAACTCCATTATAGGGTTGGTTGTAGGTGGGGTAGATGGAAGAGGATGATGCCTCGCGTGATCGACTAGAGCCTTGGCTTGGCTACGAGTCAAAACCATTCAAGGCAAGGAAGAACGTCCTCACAAGCTCAAACAAGCAGATAAGAACTAAAAAAAAAGATGAAGACACAAGCAGATCCTAAAACCCTAGAAGTAAATTATTAGGATTATAGTGGCTTATGCCTTAGAATGTGTGTAGAGGAAGATTGGCTTTGAGTCAGGTCCTAGAAGAAGCAGTCTATGGATGGTTTCAGGTTTTGTTATGGTGCTCAAGAAGTCTGTGTTAGCTTCCGTACAGGCCTGGTGCTAAGGAGCAAGCTCCCCTCACTTCACGATTCCAGTGGTTAGCTGGTTTTGCTTAGCCAAAATATACTTCCACTATAGTTTAGGCTCTGCCAGAGAACAGAGTTGGCTCTCTCCTTGGTGATGAAATCCAAGTAAGATTGTTAGGACAGGTAAGGTATCCATTGGGGGATGAAATCCCAGTCAGGCCTTGTCTCAGGTAAGTTAAAATGTTTATTTTGTGCAGGTGGTTTGGTCGTGTAACATCAAGTGATCTAGATTAATTCAATATGTGGTTTAATTAATATGTGTGGTCTAAAAGATGCAGGCAAATAGAAATGAATGCAAAGTGTTTTAATGCCCAAGTCGAAATGTTTGTTCGTATGAAGACGAATGGAGAAAGAGTCGAAGAATATGAGTTTTAACTAGTCTAGAAGTGCAAGAAAGAAAAGAAAAGTTTTTTTTAGTTTTGCTTATGATGTCGTTTAAGAAGAGACGAAAGGAGGCGAAAAGGAAGGAACCTAATGCACCTATATGAACAAAAGAAAGAAAGAACCCAAGGAAGGCCCTAGAGTCCCACCGGGCGTGCCAGAATGTTTCTATGCAAAATTGCTTTCTACATTCAAAGAAGAAATAAGAAACTAAAATAAATGGTCAAGGCTAGAAGATACCTGATAAAGTTGTGCGCACCGAAATCAGACGTTGGAAGATTCTCCTCTTTGGCTGTGGAGGAATGACACCTGCAAAGAAGAAAAGGCTGAAACACGGAAAAAATGTTAGTCAAAGATATGGTGGGCTGTCAGGCGAATGCCCGATCCTGAAAGTACGAAGACTTCCTAGAAGGATATCAACCCACTGATAAAAAAGTAGAATATTGGACTGAAGTAGATGTAATGATAGATAAAATGACAAAAATAAAAGACAAAAAATAAAAATGCGTACCTGATAATGAAGTAAAATGTTCAGTGCAGTCGCCGATGTCAGTCTCTGTGGTGCAGGCGTCGGTTAGGGAAAGTGCCGACGTCGGTAGGGGTAGTGACCGGCATCGGTTGGGGCAAGTTCTGGACGGAGTCTGGACGAGTTGCAGAAGGTCTGGGAGAGTCAGGACAGGGTCTAATGGAGTCGAGACAAAGTCAGGGCAGAGTCTTGGTAAGGTTTTGGACAGGTTCTGGTTGAGTTGCAGAAGGTCTGACAGAGTTGGGATAGGGTCTTGACAGGGTCCGGACAGGGTCTGATGGAGTCAAGACAAAGTCAAGGCAGAGTCTAGGCAAGGTTTTGGACAGGTTCTGGGTAGGGTTTTGGATAGAATATAGAGTATGGAAATAACAAGCAAGCAATAACCAAAAATAAAAATAAACAGATGAGGATACTTACTTGTCACAGTGCAAAGACATGATTGACGTTGTTGAAGTTATCTGTGCAGTGCCGGATTGAAGCGAATGTAGATTGGTTGATGCCGGAGTTGGTTGATCACGAGAGTGTTGATTGCAAGAGTCTATGAATGTTAGAGTTTGGGCTCGATGGATTGATTGATTGATTAGTTTCTTGATTGATCGATTGGCGGATGGTGATGAAGGCAAGGGACGGTTTGAGAGACGGTTTGATAACCGTTCGGGAAACTGATTGGGAACTGAATGACAACTGATAACGGATAATGGTAAGGTGACCGACGTCGGCAGGATTGCCGACGTCGGCCGATAGGTGACTGACGTCGGTGACATCGGTCGGGTAACGATCGTCGTCGACAGATGTATAATGGGGATAGAGTCTAGCTTTAGCTCTATGCTCATTTTTACATGCTGCCAGGGTCAAGGCTAGTGGAAAAAGTGATCGACAAGAGTTAAATAGGTGAAGAAGAATAAGACGGGGGATGACCAGGGGAGTTGACACGATTTCGGTGTCTACAGCCTCTTTCTTGAGCAACCTTCATTCCAAGCAGAAGAGATTCGTATTTAGTTGTATTGTTAGTGTTACTAAATTGTACTTTGTAAGATGAAGGAAACATATCTCCTTGAGGAGATATCAATGCAATCTCAGCTTCTGAACTGATAGAGAAATAGCTACCATCGAATTTCAAAGTCCATATCTCATCTAATACTAATTTTTCTTTAGACTTTCCTTCATTAGAGATGGAGGATCCTTCTTCATCTGTATTGCAGCCTACTAGTTCTTCTGTTTTTCTAGTTGAACTAATTTCTAAGTTGACCCTTTCAAGAATTATATCAGATGTTTCATGTACTTCATCTATAAATAGAAAATAGTTACCCATACCTGTGGATTCAAAAAAAATTTGAGCTTCAGGGGTTGATGTTTGGGTGACCACATATTTTGCTTCCTTTTCAGGGAGAAACCTCTTCATTGCACCTTGTACAGGGATCCTTACCTCAGATAGATCCATGCTTAGTTTTCCTCCCACGTCCTTGCAGAAATTTCATCCAAGAAAAATGCTATAAGATGCTAGGACGTCAACCACCAAGATAGTCATCTTGATTCTCTTGTTCAAAAAGGCTGCAAATGCATATTGGGCATCTTTGATTTGCCCCAGCAATGGTACTTACTTATTCTCCATGGAGAAACATCTCCCAAATGTCTTGGTCAATGTGAGACCTAGAGACTTAGCTACTTTACCAGGCATGACATTATCAGATGCACTTGAGTCTATAGTATAGTTACTCGACTTGTGGCCATCAATTAACAGGGAAATATAAAAAGGTTCTATTTTTCTAAGAATAGTTGGGGGAGTAATGACTAGATTATTTGGAATAGGCATGTTCATTGGTGAATCAAGAATTACCTTTTTAGATTTTTGTATTATAGGGATAGTTTGGTTCTTAACATATTGGACCAACTTATTCAATTGATCAGGATTAGACTGTAAATATTTAAATTTAGACATTTGTATTTTTGTCTTTTTGACATGATCAATTATGTCAAATGGTTGAATTTATTTAGGTACAGAGAAAGGTACTTCAACATTCTAAGCTTTAGGAGGGATGGGAGGTGGGCTAGTTTGTGAATTTAAAGTAGAAGGGGAAGGCAAAATTGATGTATTTGCCTTTTGGGAGATTACTGGATCCTTTGACTAAAAAGGCAGAATGGTTCCATGCTTAGCAATCATGACTGTTGGCTGCAGTTGCTCTTTTGTCTTCCCTTTATCAGCTTGCTAGACTAATTGGTTCTTGGATCTAGTAAACACTACATATGATCCATCAAAAGCTTCTCCTTTGCTTCCAAGTTCATCCTAGTAATTTAGCAAACCAATGTAGGAGTTGTTAGCTGATTCTTTTTTATTGTCTTCAAGGAGATCAATTTCATTTTTTTGATTCAATTCAGGCTGGAAAGAGAATTTTGATTCTGCTTCAAGATATCCCATTGTTGAATTAGTTGGAGGAGCTTCTAGAGCAAGTTTCCCTTGTGGAGGACGAAGGTGATTCTATTGCCCTTGATCCTTGGTAGCATTGCCCTGATATGATTGATTTGGGAATGTCCTTCTGTATGAAGGAGCAGAAGACATTCCTTGAGCCATTTATTTTTTGAGAGCAAACAATTCATTTACCAACTTCTGCACCATTAGATCTATGGTGCTTATAGATGAATATTCAGAAGATGATGAAGCTCTATTTTTATTTGGATCTCTTCTTATCTTCCCTACTAAGATGAGATCATCTTCTACCTCAGTGGCCAAACATTGAGCTACAGTATGATCTATTTGACCAGCACGTCTCAAAAGAAAACTTACTTCAAGTAACTAAGAATTAATGAAAAAGCATTTGAGATTCTCAACTGTAGGTCAAGCAATTACAGGAATTCTATTTCTTAGTTTGTCAAATTTTGCTATGAAGCCTCTCATAGGCTCATAAGGCTCTTTCTTCATCTGTGTAAGTTGAGCTAGAAGTGTATGTGCATCTTCTACAAGTTTGAATCTAGCTTCAAACTTATCTTTGAGATTATTCCAATCAGTCACTGACCAAGCCTATAGATGATAAAACCAATCTACAACAGCACCTTATAATGTTTCTACAAAAAGCCTGACAGCTACATCTTTAAATTCTACTCTGATTACTCCACAAGCTATGTTGAAGGCTACAATGTGTTCATCAGGATGAACTTTCCCATCACCATAGAATTTGGAGAAATTCTTCCTTGAACTACGTGAAAGCTCATGTAGAGGTGGAGTAAGATTGACAGGACTAAAAGCATTACCCCTAGGGCCTTGAACTGCCATTATAGGATTATGAAAAAGAGGGATAACAAATCTCAAAGGGGTAATTATTGGCAAAGCTTTATCAATAGCAGAAGTATATACTTCATCTGTCAATGGAGATCTGACTTTAGTAGGAGGAAAGATCTTGGTTCATTAGAGACAAGATGGTGAAGGAAACAAATCAAAATCACTTTGTTGTACCAACTCGAATATAGGGTCAACAATCCATTTAGCCCTTTGGCTTTGTGTATACCTTGAATCTGCCAGATTGTGAAATAGAAATGGAAAAGAATTGACCTTGCTTTAGTTAAAGCTTGAGGCTTTAAACTGTGTGTTCTTTCCCAATTAGTGTGGAGGTGAATGGATAGATTATAAATGGATAATGTATTTTATTCCCTAGTAGAGTCACCAAAAACTATTGGTTGAATATTTTGTCTATTAGCGTACTGATAAAAAATAGGTCTGATCAGCCAAAGTAGGAAGACTGGTCATCCAAATGTGTAGTTTTTACCACATCAGAAGGAAACTGATCTCTCCTCTCATCAAGGGGAGGTTCCCTATATATATAATACTCAAGGGTAGGACAAACCATCTATCTCTCTTTCTTCAGAGATGATGTGTGTAAATCAAAGAAAAACTCCATGGAAATAATAGATAGCACTCCTCTTCTTTCAGAAGTACTATTTATCAAACCACAAGAATACTCCTAGTAGTAAATGCCAAATGTAGCAAAGGACGTATTAACCAGAAAATTGAGATGCAGCACAAAGTCTCCACCTAAATTGCTCAAGAGTGAGATACAAAGGACAATGAGGGCACAAAGTCTTCCCAAAGTCCTTTGCACATAAATGAAAAGAAAACACACTAAAAGGCAATTATGGGGGCACAAAGTCTCTCCATAGTTGACTCTTCAGGACACCTTCCTGATTAATTTCACTAATCCTTCTTGTTGAATTAAAGGAACATAAAATATATCAAGGAAAAAGACATAAGAACAGTTTCCCCAAAAATAAAGATATTACATCACAAAGTTTGAAAAGTCACTTGCTTTCTTATTCCAATAACAAAATATGATCAACAAACTGAGCTCAAAGTCTCAGTGATGCCTTTCAATTTCGGCAGAGTTTCGTTCTGATTGTCAAAAAAGAGATCTATTTACAATAAAAGAGAGTCCCTTATATAGCCACTTCAAGAAGGACTCAAGAATAGTAACACATCATGTTGCATTGAAATATGTTAGGAAGATAAGCTAGAAATTAGGGGCATCTACCCATTTATTTTTTTCAATGTAGAGAAACAAGTCACGCTATTGAAAGTTTGCATCTTCCAATGTCCACCTAGCAATCTGATCCTTCTTCATCATTCCTCCTTTTTTGGTTAATTGAATTAGGTCCTAGATTAAATTTTCTATTCTATTCTTTAGTCACTTTCTATTGGTCTTGGCCTTAAATCCTGTGAATGCATTTGGGTCTGTAAATTACAAGGATCAATGGCTAGTTCATTGTCTTGAATTTGACGTCTTCAGGTGTGTCACCCCTTGGTCCTTCTTTGGCTTTTTTATTTGGCATATTCTCAAAGGGAAGATGACCCTTTGGCTTTAGGGAGTGTCCTTTAAGTTGGCAGCTAAGAGTCCCCTACTAGGGCACCTACCCTTCGGGGTCCTTTAGCGACCTTTTCCTTAGCGGACTGTTTCTCAAGTTTTCCTGCAGACAATTCTTGTGAGTATTTTCCCCGGGCTTTCTCTGCAGGCAAATTCCCATGGACAAAAAGTCTAGGAACAAATTCCCACAAAAAAAAGTCTACAAAAATTTCTCGATCACTTTGCCTTTGTAAAATCCTTCAGGTTTTTTCCACCCGTGACTTGTCTAAATTCTTTCAAAATTTTTGTTCGAAGTAATTCCTTTAGACAAAAAGTCTGAAGGAATTATTTCTTGCCTTAGTCTTTTTTTGAATTCTGAAAGAATTACCTTTGTAGCCTTATTTGAAAATGACCCTTTTGAAGGGTACTTTCATTGACCAAGTGCCCTCTACAAGGGCACTTGTCCTTCGGGAGGTTATTTGAACTTTTGCATTTGAACTGCTCCTTTGAGCCATCTAAGTGAACCACTTGGTTAAACCAAGCTGTTGAACCATTTGATTAAACCAAATGTTGAACCAAGGTAATGAACCACTTGGTTGAACCAAACATTGAACCAAGGCAATGAACTACTTTGAACCAAAATGGTTCAAGCTAATGGTTCAATTGAATGAACCAAGCCTTTAAACCATTTGTTTAAACCAACTGTTGAACCAAGTTTTGGTTCAATGATTCAAATGAAGCCTTGAACCGACTGACAAACCATTTGATTGAACCCATCATTGAACCAAGATGGCTCAACCTCTTGAATTTTGAACTCGTTGAACCTTTAAACCAAACTGGTTCAATGGTTCAACGGTTCAAGCCTTCTTTGCTTAGATGTTTGGCGATGGAGATTTTTTATTGAACCGAGGCACTAAAACAATCTTGAGAATGACCAAGTGTTAGAAACTAATTCTTTTGGTTGAACCTACTTGTAGAAGTCTTTGAACCTATAGAAATGAACCTGTCTACAGAGTTACTAGAAACCAAGTCCGTAGTTTTCTTTAATCTTGAAAGAGTCTATAGATTCAAGCCTTTAGAGTCCATAAAAATCAATGTATGAAGCCTGTTGAACTTGCCCTATAGAGTCCATAGATTTCTCTTCCTACAGAGTCCATATATTCAAGCCTGCAGAGTCCATATATTTCTAAGAAGCTTGGAAAATGAGGAATTTGAATGCCCAGGACAAATTTTGAAAAGGGAAGAGACAATTTTGGTCTATAGGACCAAAATAGTTCAAATGTTGTCCCAAAAATGAGTGATATTTTTGGGGGACAATAGGTATAAGAATTGGGTCTTGGAAATAAGGCCTAATGAGGTACCCAAGCACAATTCAACTTACATAGAATGAAGAAAAGGATAAAACCTATAGGATAAAAATCTTCTCCTAAAAGAGAGAAAATAAGAGAGAAACTGCATGCTCTAAGGAAATCAAGAAAAACTAAGAATGCATCCAAAAGTAAGAGAAAACAAGCACATAGAGAGAGAGAGAGAGAGGATAATTGAGAAGCCCCCATAGAAGATGTTGAAGCTACCTAAAATAGAGTTCACAAAATGATGAATATTACTGATGAGATCCTCTGACTGAACATTGAAGAAAATCCATTCACATTGAACAATATTCCTTTTCCTTTGCCAAAAGAATAACATGAATGGTGTACCATAAGTCTACCCATTCTAAAAAATAATATGGAGGCAATAGTATCAAACACTTTGAGTAAGGTCCAAAATAGAAGTGTGGCATAGGTCTAGCAAGATAAAGCATAAGAACTGAATGTAATACCATTGAAGTGAACCTATCATAAGATGGTGTAATAAAGACTGGATATCCTTAGAATAGTGAATGGGTCCAATAAATGCCTAATATAACTTCAACCAAAGAACTATACTCCTCATGCATAGTAAAATGGAAAATTGCTCTATTCAATCATGGTGTAATGGAAGTAGAGGCTAAAATGAGTTGTATAATGTCTTATACCTATGAAATAGATTTATCAATATCTTATGAGTCATGAATTAGTATATCTATTCCCTATAATTTTTGAAGTATACTAGAGGTAGGTTGATCAAGAAATAACTCAACATTTAAATGGTGACAAGGAGATGGTGGAAGTGTGTCCCTATTAGTTATATTAGCATCTGTGCCAAAATAATTGTCCTTAATCTAATAAATGTGCTTAGGATCATAAGTGTCATCGAGAACAAGTGACTCTGATGAAGAAGAATGGCTATGGGAAGTGGAGAGAACATCTTAACAACCCTCAAAGATAAAGAAGAGATTATAGATGAATCACATAGATCCATAGATTAAATAACCACAAGAATAAAAGAGTCCTCGGTACTCTCATTATAAATAAATAGATGCTAAAGTATAAGACTATGAATTATTTGAAAGAGCAACATCTATGATAGGGACAGAAGTAGAATCTATAGTAGGATAGCTTAAGTTAGGTAGAATATCATCTTGTAGTGGTTGCTTGAATAAAAGAAGATCACTATCCACCATAGATGTGTTATCACAAGAAGTAGGAATAGGTTGAGAGAGTATAAAAATATCTAAAGAGATGATATAAATAGGACTAAGAGTGATATAAATCTCATAAGGATTTCTAAAAAGATACTAAGAATCATCCAAATAGTGTAGGGACACGTTATATGTTTCACATGGAAATGAAGATCCACCAAAATGTGTAACAATAAGGTACCCCAAACCCTATCATAAGTATTATCCCACTTATTTAACTAAATAATATTATGGGAAGTAATAATATTTCCATATAGGAATGGATAATGATTCATTTTTGTGAGCAAGTGTTTGATATAATCATGTGAAGAAGCATAGTTGGTATATCCAAGAAGAACCACTAGTGTAGAATCAACTTTTCCACAAGAGTGTCTCTTAAGTGAAGTTGACATAACTAAGAGAAGACATCAAATGATTTGAACAAATACAATGACACCTAGTTATAATAAAAATGCATGCTCATGAAGAGGATGTTGAGTGCAACTAAGAATGTATCCAAATGAGAAGTAAGTACAAGAATCAACATAATGCACAAAATGGGAATGTGTAGAAAAAATACCAAAGAATGAATAACACCCCATAATACCCCCTTATAACTATCAAAAATGATCCCCATAATGTTTTATATACAATCATACACATATAGACATCGAACATAACCAATTATGCATCTTGAGTAATAAGTGCATAAGTACAAAGAACTAGAGGGATGCCAATTTCAATGAATAATGTGTCTAAGAGGTACAATATGTGACAAACATAGGTGGATGTAAAACACCCATGGATATTTCTAATACATAAAGCACAAAAAAATAATCACTTTTGAATAAGATGACAAACAAATATGAGCTAGTGATCAAAAGTTATGTGTGTTTGAAAATCTAGTCACATGAAATATTAGGTGGCAAATGGGTTGAATTTTTTTTATCAACTTCCACAAAGGAAATTTTTATGAAACACATTCAAAAAAAAACATAATCCTCTCTTTAGTAAAATTTAAGCATTTTTGGGTTGGATGTGACCATGGGCTTAATTTTCATATGATCAAGGGCTAAGGGCTAAGTTTGGTGCTTACCTCATATGACCAAGGGGATCAGGGTTATTGTGGGTGATCTACCCCTCCCATTTTATTTTTTTTGATTGATGTTAGAGTGACATAATCCAAAAAAATCACTAGTTTTCAAATGAATGGTGTCAAAAAACATAGTCTTAAATTTGATGGTTGCACACATGTTAGAGGGTGTAGAAGAAGGCTAACAGACTTTTGGGTGTGATTTTATAGCTTTTAGATTATAATAATCCTAATAAAAAGGTTGAGGGAACAAAATAATGGATCTATCACATTAGTAGAACCTGATGAGAGTGTGAACATAATGGGTGAAACTTGATAGAGGTGCTTGCATGATCGACAAAACCTGATGGAGGTGTTAGCACTATTGGTGGAACTTGAAAAAAGTGTAAGCATGGTTGATGAAACCTAAAATATGTGTAGTAATGGTCATTATAAATTTATATAGCTTCTAACATGATCGACAAAACCTGATGAATTTTATGGCATGGTTGGTAGAACTTGATGGAGGTGTGGTCAGGGGTTACAAAACCTAATGGTCACGTAAGTAGGGTTCGCAAAACCTAACACAATACAAAAATAGGTAATTCAAAACCTAATGATGGTGAAAGCTAGTTAATAAAACCAAATGAAGGTATGATCAAGGGTTTTATAACTCAAAAGTTGTGTAGATAGGGGTTAGAACCTGATGAGCATGTAAAATGGGGTCAAATGTCCATGAAAGGGTGAAAACTCACCAAAGTGTCTACAAGGGGAAAAACTCCATAGAATTATAAAAATTTTGATAACTACAAGTTTGATGTAACCTACATAAAATATACCAAGAACCAATTTGAGAACTTAGAAAATATAGAAAAATATAGACAATATTTCCTAACGTGAGACCCATGGAGTATAGAAATGCATGAAATGTCTAAAAATGCCTTGGAACCCTCCAAAAATGGTTGAGAATCAATGTCACAAATCTAGTTTGAGTATATAGTCAATATTATAGTTTTGATGCCTTTCAAATCTGAGGACACTATTCATTTAGTGATAGGAGACTCTAGAAGTTTGCATATATTTTCTTGAAATCCCACCAAAACTATGAAAACTAAAAAAACAAGAAAACTACTAGGAATGCATGCATGTAAAAGATCTCACCAAGGATTTTGAAAATGAAAAAATGGCCATTAGATCAAAAATTTGATACCATGTCAGATTGCTCTAGGATATTTGAACATCACATATTGCACAAAAACCTTAGGATAGGTGAGAGCAAGAAAGCAGATCAAAAGTGAGCTACATAGATTTTCATTATCTGATTTATTACCTAAAAAGTATAAATGAGGTGCATTATATATTGAGAAATTATGTCGCCATAAATGTAACAACTCAACACACAATTAAAAAACACATTAAGTGTGTGTTCCCCTAATGACCTTAACAACCCTAATCAAACTGACTAACAACCTCATAGGTAAAACCAAAAGTGGGGAAAATGCTACACTAACATACCTTCACAGCATCCCAACCCCTCTTTCATCTATTCACACATCCTACATCTTGTTTCCTCTTTTGAGTGGCCACCTATCTCATCCCTCTCTAAATGTCCCCCCAAGGGTTCATCATCTATTATAAGATACTAACATTCATCCAATATTGTCTTTCTTCTTTAAAATACCATCTCTCTTATTCTAGTTGAAATTCCATTTCAAAGAGGGGAACAATGTATACATCAGAACTTTCTCATTTTTTTTTAATGTTAATTTCATATATAATCCTTAATTCATCCTAATATCATATTATTAACATATCCTAATATTTCTTATATTTATTCATAACACATAATAACTTTATTCCCTCATTCCATGTCAATTAATGATCTATTATCATCTTTTTATTACTCCATTTATTCACTAATCATGTACTCCATTATTAGTGAACTTAAAATTCACTCCCAGCTACCCCTATCTACTATTCCATGTCAATTAATGATCTATTATCATCTTCTTATTACTCCATTTATTCTATAATCATGTTCTCCATTATTAGTGAATTTAAAATTCACTCCCACCTAGCCCTATCTACCTAGTACTATCTTCTCCTACAATACTAGTAACTAGCCTCTATTTAATTATGATTTATCAACACATAATCATCATTAGACACCTGTAATGGAATATAGAGTCTTCTACACTCTATAATCCTCCACATTCATCCACACTCTCTAGAGTATTCTAAGGAATTTTTAATTTCTTTGAAATTCCTCATCCTCTCCTATATAAACATGTCATCTTCCATGAAAATGGCAATCTATTATGTGAGGGGAAACACTATAATATCATGATAAACTTTTTTATTATCTTTAATCATCCATTATCATCTTCCACAACCAAAATAATGTCCAAGTTCTAAGTGACAAGGTAATCCAACATTTATAACATGCATTCAACTTATCAATTTTGTCATCTTGGAGAACATCACTCATTTTGGAGGTAAATTAGTTACATAATGAAGGTATATATATATATATATATATATATATATATATATATATATATATATATATATATATATATATATACATATATATATATATATACATATATATATATATACATATATATATATATATACATATATATATATACATATATATATATATACATATATATATATATATATATACATATATATATATATACATATATATATATACATATATATATATATATATACATATATATATATATATACATATATATATATATATACATATATATATATACATATATATATATATATATATATATATATCTTTTTTTCATTTTTTTTCATCTAATTTACTTAACTTTCCCACTCTTGAGTATTAGTGTGGATTTGGAATTGGTTTTGTAGTGGTTGACATGTTTTAATTGTCATTTGCATTTCAATTATTAAATCCAAATTTTACCTAATAAATAGGATTCCCCACCCTTCATATATAAACTCATAAAAGTATTACATCAAAAAGTATAACATCCAAGCACCAAGGCCAAATATAACCTCAATGAAACTAGTTAGCCTGGTTAATTAAAACTATAGACACCAATAGAATTCAACTATAAGTTTCCAAAAAAAACCATATTGAAATAACATTATATAAGATAAACATGCTTTAATATATTAAAAAATAAACTACTAACCAATACAAGAGACTCACTATCACTAACTTAACCAAAACTCATAAACTAGCAAAAGACAAAAGATAAAATAATACCCCACCACTATCAAACTAAGTAGGGAATACTTAAATAATCACCTCCATCTCTGAATCAAGGTCCACAACATTAACTACCAAAGTAGGAACCCCATAACCCTATTGATAAGAATGAAATGATTCCAAAAATACTACATCCACATCCACAATTGGAGATCACTTATTAAACCCTACCAACCTTAGAATTGTATTCATTACCTTGTCTACCAAGATAGTTGTTGTCTTGGCTGCCAAGATGGCCAATCCCTCCCTAAGATGGAAGCTATATTTTCCATAATTTTATAAGATGGAATAATAGGTTGAACTAAAGGGGAAATATACACATGCATAGGAATAACCTTAACAACATCCTACCATTTCCCTACTCTAAGCATTTCCTTCAAATCTACCACAATGTCCACAAATTTGAAGAATTAAGTCTACAACTCCTTAAATGAATCCATCAATACAAGTCCCCAACATTAATTGGAAAATATATGAAATTTAACAAGGGTGATCAGATCAAACATTTCCAATTCTCTATTCAAGACACCATGATGCTCTTTTTTGATAAAATCTTTAGCTATCAGTAGTACTTCATCTTTATTTGGGATGAGAGCCACAAGATTAGTGAAACATCAAAGCTACCTCTAATCTAATTAGATTTTGTATGTCAATGTCATTTTAATCCATGTCAAAATTTATTAAAATGAATAATAAAATATCCTCCATCTGAGAAACAATCTATACATAATTTTAGGGAGTAAAATTAGGTTTTTGATGCAAGCAATATGACAAACAAAAATCTCTAAGCATTTCAAAACTAGAATCATTTTTAAATTATATATGAGTCAAATATGTATGAGGGAAAGCTAAAAATATAAAAGAGGAAACCTTAATTGGATAATAAGCATGAAATCTTAGGAAAAAATAGAGAACTTCATAATCACATACATGATAAGAAGAAATTAGAAATAAGACCTACAACTCTAATGCCAAAATATAAAATCCTAAGAAGGAATAATGAAACCCTAAGGAAAAGTTAGGTTTAATTATGCTCTAAATAATGACCAAGTTCATTGAAATTTTTTATTTGATTTTGGATTTAGGTTATCTAAATAAGTTAAAACTTATGGATATTGATATTATATAAAATATGCATAAATTATGTAGATATGATTGTAAAAGGTAGATTAAATTTGATTTATTGTAACTTTTATTTATATAAATGACTCAAAAGATAGGGTACTTAGCGTATTTTTATTTTTTATAGTTTGTGATAGTGTAAAATGGTCAATAATTCCTTGAAATAGGTATGTAATAACTCTAATTAGGATAATGACTATCAAATCCTACCTAGATGGATCCAAAATTCTCATACACATATGACTGCTAGATAACAACTATATTTATATCGATATGTTCTTCCTTAGGTCACTACACCTCCCTATAAATATGGTTCAAATGTAATTTTATAGGATAAATATTGTACGTATATCAATATTTTTTCTCTTTATTTCCCTTATAAAAATGGGTTATAATGGATAGGTTAAACACCCTAATCACCCCCACCCATTGAGTGGATGTGTGTTCCCTTCATCAGAATAATTCAAATATGCCTAAAACCATATGTAATTCTCCTAACTATGTGTATTTGTACTCAAAAATGATCTAATATAATATATGTAACCTATGTGTAACTTTCAACACTTGAAAACCTATGATTTTAACCATGAAATAGTATTTAAACTTACCTTGGTAATTGTTTATTTGAGGTTTTTATAAGATTTGGATGCTTTAGGGAAATACCTGAAATATGTGAAAATGTATTCCTTAGTGTGAAATTATTTTCTAAGTGATCTCTCTATGATTTCAAGATATGAATAGTCTTAGGGTTGATGTGTAAATAAATTATACTCTCTAGGTATTTATCCATCCATAATAGACATGCGAAACATGTGAGCTAACCCAAGGGAAGGTTTTGAATTATAAAAATATCTACTTGGATAATGTGAGACACCTATAAATAATATGAATTCCACTAGTAACTAATATCATATGAATGTTACCAAAACTATATAGGATGGAGAAGATATTATAATAGAGAATGGTGTTTTAACCTTTTATGGTTTTACTAATGTAAATCTAAAGTTAGATTAAAGGGTTGAGTTGTCTAAATTAGTGGTATAATATGCAATAAATAACCACTAATTTTTTACAAGGTTTGAATTTCTTTGCATTTCTAAAGATATTAATAAATATGTTCAAATAAATACTTATCTATAAAACAACTATCAAAAAAGATATGGATGTTAAATACTAGGTTATAGATAGGTCTGAGTGTCATCAATAGGGTCCCTGAGTCATTTTATTCCCTAGACAATAGTGACCCACCTAGATAATAGTGCCATGTGGCTATAATGTCCTAAATATGGTGCTAGTATCCTCTTTCTAGGAGATTTTCTAATTTATAGGGGCACCTACACCTATGTTTCTTGGTTATGTTCTTGCATGCATAAATTTGGAAATTTGTATTTTTCATGTAACATTTGATTTAATTTATAAACCCTAATCCTCCTTAGAATATGACATGAGATAAAATTGTGTGTTCACTAGTATGATAGGATAGACATCCTTAACATCCTTTTGTGAAGATATTTTCCTACATACCACTACTCTAAGGAGGGATCAAGTGCAATGTAGCTCTCCCACCTAGTGTTTGGTGTAATTGGAAGTAAATTCTAGAATGATAGTGGTCTAAAATGCCTTGAGTGTGCTTGAGATTGGAAAACTTTGAAATTTGGGCTTAGGGAAGTTATAGATGGTACTATTCATAAGTAGGGTAGAATAAAGATTAATAACCTTGATTTTACTTAGCTTGTTTCTTGTTTGAATAAGCTCTTTGCATTTATTTTCCATCTAGTCAATAGAAATATAATATTCTTTTATTTATATAACTTTAAATCTTGTATGAATAATAAAATGTGCTTAGGTTGACCTTAGGATGGCTACACATTTCAAAATATATATGTTGATGAGAGTTAGGGAAAGGTACACTATCATCATGTTGGTGACACTATTACCATGTGGCTTTAGTGTCCTTAATGTGGCACTAGTGTCCAGCTAGTATGCTACTAGGAATAAAGGGTTAGGATTTGGGAATGTAGTTTTGGGACTGTGTTTGAGATGATTGGAGATGTCTTTGGTTTGTATAATGGCTATAAAAGTATGATATAGGCTCTAGGATAGGTATAGGGCTAAGATTTGAAAAATTTATCTTGAGTAACACTCATAGCATCCAAATACCTCTTTTAGATGATTACATTCCCCCCTTTTAAGATAGTAATGAAAAAAAATAAAATGACTAATATAAAGTAAAGACAAGTGTACCTAAACTTACCTAAGAAGTCAAGCCCATGTAGTTGAATCTAAGTATGTGAATATGGGTCTACGTATGTGAAGCATGATCCAAAGTATGAACTATAATGAAACATGCATAAAATGAGTCCTTACTTAAGAGACATAAAAATCAAAAGACTATGATGAATAAAGTATCTAAGTAAAACTAAGTCAAGAGATGGGAAAGAAGAAAGGAATGAATACACCTCATTGGGTACATGAACCAATGCATGAACCTAGTGGCAAACTCTTTTTTTGTGCATATATAGTGTTCAAATAATTGAATATCCTAGACTAGAATGATAACTTCCTCAATCCTCATATGTGCATGGCTCAATAACTCAATTCAATTTTGACTCCATCATTTTCCACCATGCCTGGTGGATCATGACCTTTGAATAGCTTGGATAAGACTGTAAGTTTGTCTAACCCTCTCATGTGGAGGGGTTAAGAACTCAGGTAGGCTATTACTCCATCATTGTCTATCGATGTGTAGTAGATGCATCATAATATAAATTATGCAAAGTGATGGAATCATTCAACTATGTATGTTAGCTATGTAGCTAGCTACTTAGGTATATTAGGTGGCTCTGGGCCACTTGAAAATGCTAACCACTATGAATGGAGTAAGGAATGAAATTGGTAACAACCTAGAATATTATGACAAGTGTATAAATCATAGATATTCCATGGAGTTTACCATTTAAGCAACTTATATTATCAACACTTTTTGTAACTAAGCATATGGAAACTATGTGTCGCATACATGCCCCCAATATGGTATTTAAGTATCACTAATCTTCTAGACTAAGTCTGTAATAATTATATTTATGTATATGAACTAAATGTGGGGATTATAAGATATTATGCATGATTCCCATAATATAATTAAATTGTATGAATCTAAGCTAAAATGAATGTATCTAAGCAACAATATGAACATAACTATCAAACTTATAGTTGCATATGTGTAACCTGTGTCTGAATATGTACTATACAACTGGTGTATTATTCTATCTAATCTAGACTACCCCCCAAAGCTAACAATTAGGGATACTAGATAATAACACCATGTAAAAAGGTAATTCCATTTGGCACTAGTGTAATCCTAGTATAACACAAGGATTTTAATGTCTACTTTGTTTGAAATGTGAGTCTCTAAACTACTTTTTGATTTTCTATTTTTTACTATGTCTAACCTATGTTTGATTTTCTATAACTAGGACTATGTGCTAAAAAACTGATTTGTGAATAACAATATAGGAACTTGATATATATGAAGAACACCCTATGAATTACCCCTATTTTAATGGGATTTTTTTACTTGTGCATTAACTATCCTTAAAATTAATAGCTCTACAAAATGATGTTAGCTAGAGCATATATGATAACTACATGATATTCTACTACAGATGTGCAAACAAATCATCATAATGTAAGATAACTCTAATAAGTATATAATTTAAGATGTATGTTGTATCTATAATTATAAAAGTTTGTCAATATATATGCAATCATTATTTATAACAATAAATCTAAGTAGCTATCTAGGGGGTATGGGGCATGATGTCCATCATGACACCCAAGTAAGAAGGGTAGATGCATGAGGTCCCTTATGGCATAAAAAATGGTGTATACAACAAGAAAATACAAGTGTAATGGTGATCATGCATATAATAAATCATACATAAAAAACACGTGAGGCACACAAAGATAGGCCAAGGGGCTAAAATAAAAAGATATAGGCACATATCATTAAATATGAGAATAAAAGACATACAATGACACATTCAAATGTACACATATCTAAGAAACAAGAAATTTGGTTTAGATACACATATAAGGACATGTTCAAATTTCTATGTATACATAATCAAGAAGGCACACAGAAGGGACATGGAAACATGTCCAAGGAATACATGAATAGAAGTAGCATAGAGTGAAATAATAATGGCATATTCAAATGCCCTCAAATAGTAGAAGCACAAAAAACACAATCAAGTCTAAACTAGAAAAGCTAGAAATGAAATTATGTATGAATGTAGTACAAATATATGTAAGTGCTAGGATGTACATATGTTGAGTTTAAAATAATGATAGATGACAAAAACTATGAGTATGAGTAACAATGATCAATATCAAGATATACCAATGCATAAACAAGAATGTATAAAATGTAAGGATAGAACATGGTAATAGTAACTATGTATGAGATGCCCCCATGTAGGTGGATGTAGTAAATTAATAAACTTATATCAGTGTATATACCCCCAATGGGTAGATGATAACAAGTTTGTATTAATGTAGTGGACCTGAGTCCTATATGTAGTCTGCAAAAAATCAATGAAAATAAGTGAAACATATATGTATGATAAAAATGACTATACTAATATAGATATAATATGTAGTGTATATAAATTATAAGAAATATAAACATAGCAATGCATACAATCTATAAATTTTGTGTTTTTTGAGTAATATTTGATTTTTTTTTTGATATGTTATTTTTTAATTTTTTGGATATAAGTTATGTACAAACAAGAAAAATTATGTACAAGGAGAAAGAGAGAATAAAGTATGTACAAGGGAGTATGAACCATACTAACTGATGAGTCTAATGGGAGGCTCACTATCACCATGACCTATGTCAAATAAGGGAACTATGATCATGCACACTATGTGAATGGTAAACTATGATCTCATAATCCACTATGTGGATTAATCTATCTCTGTATATGTCTACGTAGTGATGTTATGAAGTTGTGTGACTATGATGTCCTATGAACTATAAGGGTCTTAAGAACCCATCTAGTATAAGAATATATAGGTGACGTAGGTGTCTCATGTTAAAAATCCTTAGAACCCAATGATATTAATCTCAATAGAATTTGAGTGGAGTAAGATCTTCTAGATATTGACATATCTCTGATGCAAGTGTCTCTCTAATAATGGTTTCCTTAGGAGAGTATGCATATGTGTCGACACTATAGGATTAGACTTCACTTGCAATGGTGGATATAATGAACTATGTAATGTATGCCTAGGAATTTTACTCTAAGCTATAATTGATAATTTTAAAATATATGGTAATAGTTTTATAACTCTAACTAGTGTTATGCTATAAGTATAACTATTAACTATGTTGGAATTGCTTGTGGGATACTCATATGGGACACCCTTACATTTGACCACTTCATTTACATGTATGTACTTCAAGAATTTGTGTATAGTAGATGGTATGAATTAGAGATACTATAACCATGGCCTACCCAATAACATATCAAACACACCTAAAATTGTTTCTAATAGGAATAGAGTGGCTATATGTACTAGTACAATCAATAATAGAAGCATAATATCCGTGATGGAGTTCTAAATGTGATTAATGAAACCACTAATGATTGTATCTATGGGTAATATATCTTGCTTTGAGTGCCCTAAATTATTTAAAATTGTCATGGTGCACATGCTAATTCCTAACTTTTTGTCATCCATAACACTTTGGATAGGATGATGATCTATTTATGATTGTATAAAGAATGCATGTAAATCTATATCATCATCAACAATATACTTCTCTAAGAATGTGTTGAGTGGTATAGGTGTAATTATAATATGGCATATGCAAATAATGTTATGAAATGGAGGTGCCTCCTCTATAATTTTATGATATGAATCTAGTGGTGGATGTGCCTAGTATGTGTAGTGAACACCTAATGTGACCCCTGCCTCATTTGTTTTGTTCTTTGGGAATAGCTATGAGAATATCTCTAGTGACTTAGATTATATTTGTTATGTTTTTTTTGCCTCTTTAGGTGTGCCCACATCAATAATATTTTCCTCAATCAGATATCATATCTTATGATTTAGGCTTATGAATCATGATCTATGTATGATTGTATAAAGAACATATGTAAATCTATATCATCATCGACAATATACTTATCTAAGAATCTGTTGAGTGGTATAGGTGTAATTATAATATGGCATATGCCAATAATGTTATGAAATAGAGGTGCCTCCTCTATAATTTTATGATATGAATCTAGTGGTGGATGTGACTAGTATGTGTAGTGAACACCTAATGTGACCCATGCCTCATTTGTTTTGTTCTTTGGGAATAGATATGAGAATATCTCTAGTGACTTAGATTATATTTTTTATGTTTTTTGTGCCTCTCTAGGTGTGCCCACATTAATAATATTTTCCTCAATCAGATATCATATCTTATGATTTAGGCTTATGAATCTATTATTTGTGTGTCCTAGTGCCCTATGATACTCATAGAATGCATTAGAATCATAGTTCTTTGGAAGAGGCCATGTTGTATCAACCTCTTTAATGGGAGGGAGAGATAGGACATTGAATTCCATGATATACTATAAAACTCATGCTGGTGATTTGGAAGGTTGGTGAAGATTCAACACTAAGTGGATAAAACCAATCTAGGAGATGATTTTAAAGTTGCATTGACTATGGCCTTTTGATCACTCTTGTTCTTAGTGGCTCTTACCTTGTATGGATAATATTTTTAACTCTAAATATTTGATATTAATCCATTGATATACTTGAATTTTCCAATTGATAGGAGATCAACCTCTCTTTCTTTGATTATGTGTCACAAATTAGTAAATATAGGAAACTTGTTAAACAAGATAGATTTATGTAATTCTAGTAAGAGACTTTATTTATGTATGTCAAAACTCTCTATCTTCCATGGGGATAATCAATTTGGCTAATATAGTATTGTATCATAATACATAATATGTGATAATCTTGCTTAAATTTTGATTCAATTGTGCCACTTGTGTATATGATATATTGTCACTGAAGTTGATGGAAAAATGTGATAAGAACATATCAACCAAAGGATTGAATGTTGTGATAGATTGATTTGGAAAATCATAAAACCATTTCAAGTCATAATCCTTTAAACTATGTGTAAATAACTTTGTAAGAAGCCAATCATTGGACACATAGTCTAAGCATGATTCATGAAAACTTATGAAATGATGCTCTTGATCACCGTTTTCATCATATAATGTAATCTTAGGTGCCACAAAACTAGATTGAAATGGATTTGCCGCTATGTGATGTACCAAAGGTGTATATAAGAGAATGTTAAAATCTAAGGCATGTAATGGTGTAGTGGATCCCTTATCGAGATGTAACACCATAGATTTTATAGAATGAATATCATGCATAAGGTATTTCACATCTAGAGTGGAGGAACTAGCCACAAGAGGTGTAACTATCACTGAAGGTTATTGAATTACAATTTTAGGTTATGCTAGTTGAGTTGGTTGTGTTGGCCCCACTATAGGTGTAATAATTTCATTAACTAGGGGATTTGAAGATTGACCATTATTTATTTTGTTCTTTATTTCCAATATGGCTTGTAGGATTTTTTCATGATCAAGGTACTATTATGGAATTCTATCTTTAAAGCCTTGTAATATCTCATCTTTCTTGATAATTATGTCATTGTTGTTAAGTATGGGGAGAGTATCCTGATTCTCAATGTGTATATCATCTTCATCTCGGTTGTATTGTTCATCTTTATATGTATTATCATTTAAATCCACATAATTAGGGTGTGAATGATGCATAATTAGAGTTATGATATGTCCCTTATCCATGTTATAGGGTCAGATAATAGGAATCTAAATATACTCTATAGGATTACCACCTAGTCTAGCACTTATTCTTAGTGGAAGGGATAGAGATTTTTTAGATGGCATACAGTAAACAAATTGGTATAGAGATAATAAAATAGAATAAATGAAATATAAAAAATTAAAAACAACTAATTAAAATATTTTAAAAAAAAGAATACAAACCCTAAGAGCATATAGGGCTAGGGTTTTTTAAATTAGTGTTTCTTTGTAAAAACTTAATTTATATTTAAATAAATAAAGCTAATATTAAATTGATTTAATGATCTAGGTTATGCCAAAAAATTAGAAAAATTGAAGCATGTAGCCCTATTTTAATGCACAAAAAATTGTGAAAGGAAAACTATGGTTTTAGGTAATATTTGAAGTAAGTCGAGTTTATCAAATGTTTTAACCTTTTAGGTTTTTACTAATGTTAATCCTAAGTTAGATTAAAGGGATGTGTTATCTAAATTAGTGAAATAATATGAAATAAATAGCCATTTATTTGTTACATAATTTGACTTGGTTTGAATTTCTAAAAATATTAATAAATATGTGAACATAGAGACTTATCTAGAAAATAATTATCACATAATATATAAACATTGAAAACTAGGTTACAGACAGGTCTTAGTGTCATCAACAAGGTCCCTAATTCAAAATTATTCCTTGGGTAATAGTGACCCACCTAGATAGTAATGCCATGTGGCTTTAGTGTCCTAAATATAACACTAGTGTCCTCTTTATAAGATTATTCCTAATTTTTGGGAGTACCTACACCTATGTTTCTAGGTTTTATTCTTGCAGACATGAAATATGGAACTCTGCATTGTGCCTATTACAACTAATTTATGTTGTAAACCCTAATCATCATTACAAGTATGGAATGATTTTAAAATGTGCGTTCATTAGTAGGATAAGATAAACATCCTCAACACCCCACTTTGAAGAGATTTGACTACATACCAATACTCTAAGGAGGTATCAAGATCTATGTAGTTATACCATCTAGTGTTTGGTGCAAGTACAATTTAATGTTAGAATGGTAGTGGTATTGAATTCCTTGAGTGTGATTAAGATTGGAAATATTTTAAATTTGGGCTTAGGGTAGCTATATATGTTAGTATGAATAAGTAGGGTAGAACAGGGATTAATAACCTTTATATTTTTTCAACTTGTTTCTTATTTAAATAGGCTCTTTGCATCTATTTTACATCTAGTCAATAGAGGTCTAATAGTCTTATATTTATTGAGTTTCATAGCTTGTGTAGATAGTAAAATGTACTTAGGCTGACCTTAGGAGGGTTACACATTTTAAAATATATTTATCCAAGATATTTAGGGCAAGGGAAACTAACACCATGTTGGGGACACTATCACCATATGGCTCTAGTTCCTTAATGTGTCGCTAGTGTCAAGCTAGTAGGCTTTTGGGCATGAAGGGTT
Source organism: Torreya grandis (assembly GCA_037957365.1). Classification (NCBI taxonomy): domain Eukaryota; kingdom Viridiplantae; phylum Streptophyta; class Pinopsida; order Cupressales; family Taxaceae; genus Torreya; species Torreya grandis. The sequence continues at coordinate 546,534 of JARHVA010004770.1, read as the reverse complement.
AGGATCTGGGAATACATTTTTAAAACTATGTTTGAGTAGATTGGGGATGTATGTGGTCTGTACATGGATGTAAATGTATGATAAAGGCTCTATGATAGGTTTAGGGCTAAACTAGGAATAAGTTGTCTCAAGCAACACTTTTAGCATCCAAATACCACTTTTAGGTCATTACAAATGGTGATAGTCTATTTAGGATTGTAAAATATTTTAGCAAAAAATAGAGATATAATTTGTGTGAATGAAGAAACATTGGGATGCCCATCATAGATAAGTGAATGGCTAGCAGATAATATGAACAAGATTAAATTATGTATGCATAGGTCATGAAGGTTAAGGATTGGTCAAAATTGACATTATCAAATGTCTAATACAAAATTTATGTGTCCATAGATACATGATGTATATAATGTAATCAATCTTGGAATGGATTTTATTTTGTCTATCAAATTCATCAATGAAGGAAGAATATTGAGTTTTGACTCAAAAATATTATTATGAAGGATAACCACAACAATTTTTATATCATGGTAATAATATTCTTGGACAAAAGGTAAAATTACTAAAAGTTTTAAAATTTTCATGTGAAAAATTACCAAAATCCATTTTAAATAATTACTATAGTTGAAAATCAGAGTTAAATATGGCATGAAAGGTTGGGGTACCTAAATTTTCAAAGTATACATTTGATGGGTCATTTCAATATGGTACATTGGCTTCCCTCCATCAATTTGTGCTAGGGAGTTTGTGAAGGATGTGTGCTAGGATATCGCCATAGAGATATTTAATAAGGGATCTCATACATTCTTACCATATTATATGAATCATCCCTCTCTATAAAAATAAAGGTACACAATTAATTTTATTTCAGACAATTCTATAATGTGTTGGATTTATCTTCTAAAATAATTATATTGGTATTAAAAAAGTTTAGTTAGTTAAAATAAATTTTAAAAAACTATTATGGGCATTTTATTAAATTCATTAGACATGATATAAGTGGCGAATAAGAAATAAATGAGTTGATTTTTTTAATCCACATGGGAATATATGATTAATAAAATTTGTATACACATTTCAACAAAATGGTGTGAATAAAAAACATAAAACTATCACTAAAATGGATAGATGTGTGTTATAAGAAAATAAATTAAATGATAAATTTTAGAAGGAAGAACACTATGAAAAATATAATCATTATAAATTTCCCACTAAGGATAATGGATGTCACCTTACATAAAAAATGAAATAAATAAATTCTACCATTTCTCATTTCTAGGTCTTTGGATGCATTGCTTGGGCTCACACTCCAAATGAGAAAATAAATAATTTGGATTAAAAAATCCATAAATGCATGATTATGGTGTATTAAGAGTCATATAAATCACATAGGTTATGGGATATATCTATTTTTTATGTTATCATAAGAAGAGATGTTATATTTTATGATAAGTCCCTTTTCAAGGATGTAGAAAAATTGTGCATGTGAATTTTGTTTTGCACTATCATCAACCTCTATTGAGACTCGTATATCTCATGATAAGCTCCCTCCTCATATTAATGAAATATAGGTATGTTTGTATATTTTACCTATGGAAAAATAATGACGTTGAGCATGTGTTTGAATATGAATTCAACATTAATAACATGATTGAAAAATGTTACAAGATCATCCACAGTGAACAAGAAATATTGCATCAACCAAAACTATAGTTCTTGTGTGTTTTATGATTTATTTCATTTGTTTATTATTTTATCTTGGTGAATAGAGATAATTTTGTATAGTTTACTTATGTAAAAATATTATCTTGATAATGTATTTGAATATGAATTTAACATTGATAAAATGATGCAAGAGCATCCATGATGAACAAACAATCTTGAATTGACAAAGAATAGAGTGCTTGTGTGTTGTTTGATTTATTTTATTTTTTTATTTATTTTTATTGGTTACACTATGAATATAATAGGTCATGTGGTTTACATGATCTTTCAGACAATTATTTGTGTATATGTTGGTGCAAGGATTTAAATTTTTATGATTGTCCATATGGCATGTATATTATGACATGAGGAATATTTTATTAATGTACATGTGGAAATCATGTTATTACCCATTGTATTATTTTATAGAGGGGATGTTTCTTAAGTTATAAAAAAAACTAGAATTCAAAGAGACATTCATCCAATAAAATCACTAAAGAAAAAAGAGGATTCTTAAGTCACAAATGAACCTATATAGGTTGTTGACACAAGGTAAACATTTGGTATAAATTTTTCTAATGGATGGAAGTTTAATAATTTTTTAGATAGAATTAAAAACATATTTTGGGAAATAATGTTGTAGGAAAAAATGACTATAAAAATGGATAATAGGGAGGGAAAAGAGTGTCAAACATTGTAACCAACCCCTTGAGGGTGATATTATAATTAATTTTTGGAAATTCTTATTGAATTAAAATTGATGTTGTGTGTTGTTTTTGGTAAGTGTCTGCAACTAAAATTATAATTTAATATTTTTATTTGTGTGCTAAAACTAGGCATCATAAATATATAGGTTATCTTTAATTGGATACCCTAATTGTGCTTTCACCACTTTGTATCAAAATAGAGGGATATTTGGAGAGAGGGAAACCTAAAATAGTTATCCCAATGATGAGAAAATACAAGAATCCCATAGAGTAATTTTTAATTTTTTAGGGATGTGTATTTTGTTTATTGTATAAATTTATTGAATAAAATAATATGTTGTGTACTTTGAGTCAAGTTTAAATATGTGAATATGTGTGTCCATGGAATTTGAAACCCTTATAACACATGCATAATGTTTTTCCTTAGTTTGACTCCCTACCTTGTGTTTTCACCATTTGAAATAAAAAATAGAAAATAACCTCAAGGTGTAGTATATGATAAAATATTCTTGTAGCGGATCAGGGCGCAATGCCTGAGTCAGAGGGAAGGAGTTATGCTCTTAAAAAATCCTAAGATTATCTTGATCAGCAGATTTTGGAGATCTCTATCGGTGCTGAGTCTAGGGCCTTTGTGGTGTCTCCTATTTCATAGGACAAGGACGTTGGCTGGGAAGATATGGTTAAAGGTGTACGCAATTTCAGTAAAGAAAAAGGATCCTTATCCACTCTGGGCCTAATGCAAAGACCATTTAAGAAGGTATCCTTTACTACTCCCTCCAAAGCCAGGTGCAAGAAGGAATAGGACAAAATTAAAATTACAGGTGATTTACTGGTAGAGTCAGGGGTTGTCAAGCCCTTGGATTAACATTTCCCTCACTCTACTCAATGATTATTTTGTCATGGAATGTGAGGGGGTTGAATAGCATCCCCAAACAAAAAGTTATGCACAAATTTCTATCTAAACACTCCCTAGATATTCTTTGTATTCAAGAGACCAAGCTCTCTATGGACTCCACATTTACTTGCACTCCTAATATTTGGCTTTGTGGCCAATACCAATGCATTGGTGCTTTGGGGAGCTCTGGTGGTCTTGCTATGTGGTGGGATCCTAGGAAAGTTACACCTCTTCATTAGATGTCCTATCTCTCAGCCCTCTCAATGGTAACCTCCTCTCATGAGATTAGTGAGTGGATTCTTGTTACCAATGTTTATGCTCCTATTGACTTCCTCAGGTAGCTCAAGCTCTAGGAACATATTCGGTATGTTAGAAGTTGCCATCCTTTCCTACCTTGGATTGTGGCTAGCGATTTCAACTCTATTCTTAGCCTAAAGGAAAAGAGGGGTGGGTTAGCTTGTTTGGGCCCTTCTTTTGAGCTTCTTCAACAAAATATTAATCTATTACACCTCTCAGATGTTAAACCCCTAAACGGGCTTTTTACTTGGAACAATAGAAGGATTGGGGAAGCTGCCATCTCTGAGCACCTAGATAGGTTCCTTGTGTCGTGCTTCTAGCTTTCTAGCTCCATTCATCTCTCTTCTAAAATTCGTGACTGGAGAGGCTCCAATCACTGGCCTATCAAGCTTTCTACTAGTTATATTGTTGTCCCCAAGAAGCCTCCATTTAAGTTCCAGTTGATGTGGCTTCATGAATCTTCACTCCATGATTTAATGGCGCATTGGCAGAGACAGGGTGGTCCTACCTATGACACCGCTATGTTTTCCTTCTCTAAAAAATGTAGTATGTCAAAAGGAAGATAAAATATTGGAGCAAAAATTGTTTTGGTAATCTCCATACAATGAAGAAGAGGGCACAAGATTGGCTGGATGACATTACCAGATAGATTCGAGACCTAAGGCTATCTGAAACTCTTAGCATTGCAGAGTCTAAGGCTTCTACTAATCTAGCTGAGTGGGATCTTCACAAAGAAATCTACTGGAAATAAAAGGCTCGAATAGACTGGCTCTAAGAAGGGGACAAGAACACTGCTTTCTTCCATAATTCTATGCAAGCCTGACGTAATGGGAATTTCATTTCCTCTCTTGTTACTGCAGATGGCACAAGTCTGAACTCCTCTCAAGCTATATCCAGGGAAGCTATTTAGTTTTACTCCACTCTCTTTCCAGATGATCAACTTCCAAATGGGGTAGCAGAGGATACTATGCTATTTTTTATTCCCTCTATTGTGACACTAGAACTGAATGAATCTCTTATGCGACCAGTTGGTATGACAAAATTGGAGGGAGTGGTCTTCAGCTTGTGTAGAGGCAAAGCACTAGGGCCAGATGGTTTCTCGGCCAAATTCTTCTAGGACTTCTAGGATATAATCAATCATGATCTTTGGGATGTGGTTTATGAATCTTATGCCAATAATCAAATGCTCAGGGCATTGAATGCTACCTTCCTAGTCCTTATTCCAAAGAAGGAACAGGGGAATCAGCTGGACCTCTTTAGGCCTATTGCTCTTTGTAATGTTGTCTATAAAATCATTACTAAGCTCCTTGCAGAGAGGCTCAAAGTTTGTTTACCCATGGTTATTTCTGAGGAACAAGGGGCTTTTGTGGAAGGCAAACAAATTTTGGATGGAGTGGTCATTACTTCTGAAGCTATTCATTCTATGAGTATCTCCCAGGAGCGTGTTATGGTCATTAAGCTTGATATGGCTAAGGCATATGATAGAGTCAAATGGGATTTCTTACACAAGGTCCTTCTAGCTTTTGGTTTCAATTAGGCTTGGGTGTGTTGGGATCTGAGCTATGTTACTACTCCCTCTTTCTTGGCCCTTATCAATGACGAACCCTCAAAGCTCTTTGGCACTTCTAGAGGCCTTTGTCAAGGAGATCTGCTCTCTCCATATTTGTTTATCATTCTAGCTGAGGGACTTGGCTAACTTATCAAGGGCCATGTATCACATAATTTACTTTAGGGATGGAAATGGGGGACTAGACTACCCTCCTTGACCCACCTCCAGTTTGTAGATGATACAGCCCTTACTGGGAGAGTTAGGAGTCGTGAAGTGAAGGCATTTTGGCTCACCCTAGATACTTATTTTGCCACTTCTGGTCAAAAAGTTAATGATCACAAGTCATCTATTTATTTTTTCAACACTCTTGAGTTGATCCAGTGAAGGATTGCTATAATCCTGAGGTTTTAGATGCAATCTCTCCCTCTGACTTACTTGGGGGTTCCTATTGTGGTGGGAAGATAGCCTAGGCTATTCTGGCATAATGTTCTTGACAAACTTAGGAAAAAAGTTAATCACTAGACGCATAGGTGGCTCTCTACTGCCGGTAGGGTGATACTTCTGCAATCTATGATTTAGGCCCTTCCTATATACCAGAGTATGGTGTAGGCTACCTCGATGTATTTTTTTATGGAATTTGATGCTCTCTCTCGCCACTTCCTGTGGAATGGTAACTTGCAAAATACCAAATGGAGTCTCATAAACTATGATACTGTGTGCTAGCCAAAGAAGGAAGGAGGTCTTGGCCTGCGTTCCACTATCTTGTGCAGTCAAGCTCTCGTAGCCAAACTCTATTAGCACTGGTGTTCTAGTCCATCTTGCCTATGGGCCTGTATCTTGTCTTACAAGAATTACCCTAGCACTGATTCTTCTATTATTTTTAGGTTACCACTTGAGGGGAGAGGTTTTATGGTGTGGTACACCCTCAAGCTTGGAGCTCAATTGGTGAAATGTAGTCTCTTTTGGATCTACAACAGTGGTACTGAGGCCCTCTTTTGGAGTGACTCCTGAGATGGGTCTCCTCCTCTCTTATTCTCCCACCCGCACCTACAGCCTCTTAGTGATTCTTTCCTTGCAGCTGGATGGAATATAGTGTCTCATTATAAGGAGGCCTTCGACTTGGGCATGGCTGTGGGTTATTAGTGGAAGAATTCTTCTGACTAGCCACTAGGAGGCTCTGTGGGGGAGCAAATGGAGTTAGCCCAAATTCTAGCTTCTAGAGGATGCAGCTCATCATAGAAGCATGATGTTTTGGCCTAGGGAGGTGCCCCTTCTAAGAAGTATTCTATTTCCTCAGGGCACCTAGCTCTGACGAAGAAATCTTTTGGTGTAATGGAGACCTCTTAGTCGAAGAAAGTGTGGAATCAATTTTCATGGCCTAAGTGCAACTTTTTTCTCTAGGTGCTGGTCCACAATAGGTGTCTTACTTGGGACAATCTTTATAAATGAGGCTTCTAGGGGCCCTCCATATGTGGTTTATGTCACAATAGTGAGGAGACAGCTCCTCACCTCTTTTTCTAGTGCCCTTTTGCCAAATAGATTTGGCACCTCTAGTGGTAGGTGTGGGGATGCTCTTGATGGCACGCATCTTCTCTGATTGAATTATGGGATCATTTGGGCCACCCTCCCTCCAAGGTTGCTGCCCTTCAAGTGGCTTGGTCCATCAGCCCATCCTTTATTTTGTGGCATATTTGGCTTGAGAGGAACAAAAGGATCTTTCATGATATGCACTTAGAGCTTAAGCTTATGTGGGGGAGAATTACTAATTCTATTTAGGAAACTATCCAAGTTAAATGTAATAGGGATGTAGGACTAGACACTATTGATGTTGCCATTTACTCGTGTCTCTCTTTGGATATCCCCAGCAACTATCTCACTACTCCTCCCATGCACCTAGCGAGTGGCTCTAGTCAGTGGCCGCACCCTGTCAATCATGCAGGGCACTGGACTCCCCCTGTAGTTGGAATGTTAAAAGTCAACACCGATGGCTCCTCGAGGGGTAATCCTGGTATGGCGAGCACTGGGGGAATTGGGTGGGACAGCGCTGGTAATATCTAGTTCTATTTCTCTATCTACAAGGGATACCACACAAATAACCTTATGGAATCCATGGCTATCTTGGATGTGGTGCAGCAGTGCTGCCAACATGGTTGGTACAGAATTATCTACAAGTCAGACTCGTAGGTAGTTGTCAACTTATTGAATAAAAGGAACTTCAAGACTATGGATTGGCATTTGATTGCGATTGTTCACCAGATCCTCCAGCTATGTACTTCTTTGGAGTCTATGTCTTTTAGGCATATCCCTCATGAGTGGAATGGTGTAGCTAATAGTTTGGCTAAATGGGCCTCTGAGCATGGCCTAGACTAGAACATTCTTGATCATATGATGCTTCCTCTAAATCTTTTTCAAAATCTAGGCCAACTTGTTGACCAAGATAAAGCTATGTAATTCTCCTTGTTTCATGTTCCATTTTTTCAATAAATTTTTACCCCTCTTTTAGTTGAGTATATGATAAAATATGGGTGGTTTTTTAAAGGAAGAAGGTTGTGTATACCTCAAGGGTCTATGGGATAGAACCTATTGAAATAAAAACACAAGAAATATTTACTTATTCATCTTTAATATGATAAGAATTTATCATAACTAAGTGATAAATAATATTGGCCAAAGATGGGTATAAATGTGAGTAAGTTAGTGCAGAAGTGTAGAGTTTACTAACATGTTAAAGGAAAAATCCATAATGCTAGTTTGTATCAACCATTTCCCATTCTAGATACACAATGGGATGTGTTGAGTATGTATTTCATTATTGGATTACCAATAATTTAGTGAGGTAATGATTCCATATTTTTTTGTTGATATTATTGGTAATTTCATGATCTCCTTATTCATGATTCCATTTTTGTTGTAGTGAGATAATCAAAGCATGGGTTTTAGTAATTTTTAAATAGTGTATGGGAGTAACCCTAGAGGTTTATGCAAGCTGAAGAGTAAAATTGAGATTAGTAGGATAAATGATGAAGGTGAAGACTATGCTCAAGATATGCATGATGTGAATGAGGAAGTTAAGATAATACTTGAATCTAATGTTGTAAAGCACAACAAACATGTTGATATGTGAAGGAGAGATATGAATTTTGAGGTTAGAGAATTGGTTTTGGTAGATTTGGGAAAATAAAAGTTTCTAAATAGTGAGTATAACAAGCTCAATTCAAAGAATATTGGGCATTTAAATATTTTTAGGAATTTATCAATTAATGCTTATAGATTATAATTTTTAGATGGAGTAGGCATCTCACCTATATTCAACATAGTATATTTTTAACCATATGTTCAGGGGTAAACAAGTGAAAGCATGGATTATTTAGTCATGGATTGGAGAGAGAAGATTCCACAAGCAATTAAAGAAGAGATGGAATCCATTATAGACATTAAGATTGGTAAGAAGGCAAGGGTAAATGAGTACTTAGTTAATTAGAAGGATGGAACAACATAATACGAGATTTTTATGAATGCATCCAAAGTTTAAAAAACATGGTAAGACTATAGAGGATCACACATTAGTTTCATGATCAGGAGCTCATGGCTTCTTTAATTACCATGGGTCTTTGATGTAGGATCATCCATGGTGAACATGTAATATTTCATCAACCAAAAATAGAGTGATTGTGATTTATCTCATTTATTTTTTATTTTTTCTTGGTTACACTATGAATAGTTTAGTTCATGGGGTTTCCATGAGCTTGCACACATTTATTTGTGTATGTGTTTGTGCAAGGATATAAATTTTTTCTAGGCTTATGTTTAAATTTTTTATGACTATCTATGTGGAATGTATGTTATGACATGATGAATTTTCTTATGAATGTCCATTTTCAATAATTTTATGACCCAAGATAATTTTATATGAAGGAAATGTTTCTTCAGTTTAAAAAATAAGAGATTTCAAAGAGACATTAAACCAAGAAAATTAATTAAGAATAAAAATGATTCTCAAGTAAAAAATTGAACCTATACAGGTCATTGAAATAAGGAGGATGTTTTTCTAATGGAAGGAAAATAGATGAAAGTTGAATAGTTTTATGGATCAAATTAAAAACATCTTTCAAGACAAAATACTGAATTAAAAAATGATCAAGTGAAAGAAAGTATATGGAGGAAAAAGAGTAGAAAAAGATGTAAGAAACCCCTTGAAGGTAATATTTTAATTCTTTCTTTAAAATGATTATTGAATGAAAAAGGATGTAGTGTGTATTTTTTGGTAAGTGTCTTCAAATAAAATTCTAATTTGGTCTTTGTATGTCTGTCCCCAAAATAATCATAAAAAATCTAGAGATTGTCCTTAAGTGGACACCATATTTGTGCTTGTACCAAAAAATAAGAGATTCAATAAGAACAAATTGTTCAAGAGGTAAATAAAATTCCTAATTTGGTGACCAAACTAATATCTAGAGACCAATAAAATAAGGGAGACCCATCCACTCCTTTGATGACTATAAGCAAAAAAATATATTATGCTCTCATAACATATGAAGAAGCTATAAGAAATTATGAATGGGAAGGGGTCATGCATAAAGAGTACAAATATCTAAAGAAGAATCAATCATGGGAGATATTTCTTCATTCTAAGGGAAATAATTTGATCAAATTCAAATGGGTCTATAATACAAAATATCATTATCGTGGATAAATTGAGATATGTAAGGCACATCTTATAGTTAAATGTTTTTCACAAAAATAATGAATAAATTAGATAGAAACATTTTTTTCAATGATAAAATGGAATCTATTGATATTAAACTTTATTTAGCGTTTTCCTTTATATGGGAGGGCCATAAAATGAATGTAAATTATGCTTTTATTCATTGGGATCATAAAAAATAGGTATATATAGAGCAACCTCCTAGATTTTTATGCAAGCTAAATAATTCCTAGTATGGACTCAAACAAGATCCAAGAGATTGGTATGATAATATTGATAAATTATTCATTAATAAAGGATTTACTAGATGTCAATTTGACCACAATTTCTAAATTAGGAATTTAAATTGTAATTTTTATAGCCTAAAATTTCACCATAGAGAAATAAAGTAGACATTCTCAATTTTAGGATAACATAGAGCTACCTCTATTCATAGACAATCTATACAAGAGATATATCTCTAGTTTGAAAGGGATATCTCCCTTGATCTATATTTAAGCTCACACACTACACTAGGCTAATAACTATTCGGGGGAAAAAGGGAAGAAGGAAACATAAATAAAGATATTATAATGAGGTGATACACCAAATATAAGTCCACACAACACACTTGTATCTACACTAAAAAAGAATACTAAAATTGATCTCAACCATGTATCCTTCTAACATAAGTATTATTGACCAAATTTGACCGTGTAAGTCAAATTAGGACTCCTATAGGTAAAAAATTCATTTTTAGGTGTTTATGGGTATAATATATATTTATTAAGGTGTATTATAGTTATTTAGTGTAATTTCATGTTATACTAACCTTGGTCATTAGTCATTTTAGTCCTTAGATCATTTTGAGTCATTTTGAGGTTAGAAGGGTCATTTAATGACTTGTACAACCTCCTTAGGAAATTAAAATGTTCTAAAAGGTTATTTAATTCCCCATGTGTCCTCTTATTTCTTAATAAACTATTGGTAATTGAAAGTGGTAGGTGCTTTAGAAGAAAGGGAAATTTTCTTGGGAAAAGAGAAGATTTTGGCACTTGTATGGCCTATGAGAGAGTTGTACATGTGGGATAAGGTTTTAATATGAATCTTAAAATTATTCACACTCATCATTTACTTAAATACTCTAAAAGTTATTAAAAATTCCCAAAACCATTTTGCTCCTTTCTTGCCCTTCTAGACATGCAAAAGTGATGAATAGGTTCATGCTTGGTACAAACATTTGGAGAAGTTTTAGGTCAAACACCTTTGGAAGGTGAAATTAAAATTAAAGAGATTAAATTACATAAAAATAATTTAAATAATGGTGGAATGTGCTTTATGAACCATCCTTTACGAGCTGACTATGTTTTTCTGCCTGCTAATCTGTTCACCCTATATGTTTTGCTCCATTTTATACAATTCTATATAAACTAGTTGTTGAGGTTATTCCAAATTATTTTGGATCCCTTATATAATTATCCCTATGATTTATTTCACATTTATATGTTTTTTGATGGGAAAAGTAACTTAAGTTGCAAGAGAAGCATCATTTTATGTTGTAGGTAGTTTTCACCATTTCCAAGATTTTCATGCTTTGATAATGGATATATGGGGTAGTGATAGGTTAATTTATATGTTTTAAATGATATAATAATTAATTTTACCTTCAAAATTTAATCTCTAAAGAAATATTTATAGTTTTTAGTCATATACCACATATATAGTCATTATGTTATATGACTGTCATACTGGTCAACTAGATGCCTACGGAAGGGTCAAACATTGAAAATGAGGTTTGAAGACTTTTATTAATAATTTCAAAAAATATATGTTTAATTTGAGATCCAATTTAAAGGATATAAATCCACTATGTATGAGGATTCCTTGAACATATGAACCTTCTACCCATTACCTACCTGCAAGCAACTTAATATGCACCTAGATGTGCTCTCATGAAGGATTTCTTGTTAAAAAGGATCATTTGAGATAAGAAGGGTACTTGAAAATTAAAAGGATCTATTTTTTATCTTTTTATTGGGTTTAAGAGTCAATTTAATATCTATATCTCTTGTTCACTACCTATAACTTTGTTCACTACCTTCATACCATTCAAGGTGTAGGTATAAGTGTCCTCATGAAGAATATCATTGTTGAGAGAGGTGTCTGAGCTAATCAAGGTTTTGATAATGAATAAAGTCTATTTGGAAATTTTGGAGAAGCACAAACATCATTAAATCTCACAAATTTTTCATACTATTTGAGGGTTCCTTACTACCTATATGTGAAGATGCCTACCTATAGGTGGTGCTAACTAAGAGCTAATGATCCATATAGAGGTGTTGAAACATATCATGTGATTGCCTATTTATTACCCCTTCCCCTAGGATAACACGTGATGTATAATTGAAACCTATACATAGGCTTAGTCTATAGGGCTTAGTGTTTTGGATTTCATCACCACACACTAACCAAACTCTATGTTTTGGTGGAGTATAACAATCAAGGATAGATGTTGTTAGGCTAAGTGGTTGACCCCATATAGATCATCCGTGAAGGGGAAGAGTTAACTCTCCACATAGCATAAGTTGTCAAGGCCCATCTATTTTGAATGGGAGGTCCATAGTTCAAGTCTTTAGCCTTTTATTTAAGTGTTTAACTTATCCTTTTAATCCCACATTTTTTGTTTGAAAATGGATTGCATGCTTTTTATAGGATTGGCACCACCTTTATAACTGCCTACGTCCCTTTTGGAGGAGACTTGGGTGCTAAGCTTAGCTTGATTTCTAACTTAGGTCACCATTGGAGATTCCTTGGTTAGGACTTGGTCTTCATAAGCACCAACATAGATAGGTATATGGCTCAGTCTTTGAGATCGAGCTTGACTCAGATATCTTTAATCTCGGGGCATGTGAAATGACTCGGCCTTCAATCTTGAGCTTTGACTCAGTGTGGCAACTATGGTTATCCCATGTGGCATATGGGGCTTGCTTGGTAATTGTAAATAAATATTACAAAGCATTTTTAAGTGGGGTTTTCTATGGACTTTGAAAATTCAAATACAATGCACTTTTTTACAGACTTTGAAAATTCAAATACAATGAGATTTTCTATAGATTTTGTGATGCCAATTTAAATACAATGCATTTATCTGTACATGTTGTCAAAGACAAAAATCACCCAAAGTTTTTGGACACCCATTTAATGCCACATGTCACCTTATTATTGGTCCACTTGGCATGTCCACATTGTGCCACATCATCTTGCAACACTACATTTTTCTTTATCACATCAGAACTTCAACGGCCTATAACTTTTACATACAGTGTCCATTTTGCAAACCGTGAAAAGTACCAAAAATATCTCGATGATCTCTGCACTGTGAAATTATTTTTTTCATTACTTGGAAACTTTCCCTAAATTGAACTTTAGATCACACCTCTGTACTAAAGAGGCTTTTGGTCTCCAAAAGTCTATGATCTCCTTAAAACTGATAACTAGTCTACTGCATCATATCAAATAGAACCCAATCATAGCAAAGAGATAAACATTGGAAAAAGAAATGATTCAAAACTCAACTTAAAATTCCTACACATGGCATGAGTAAAGGAATCTGTAACTGCCAATAACTTGATCACAACATACCAAAACTGTCTACCCATGTCACATCCTATAAAGCGGTGAACTATCAATAAACTGAAACAATTCCCAATGTAACTCAAAAAAAAGTTTGTTAATGTGAAAAACATACACAAAATGTTGTATACATGTTGTAATACAATGCCTTGGTATGGGAATTATATGCTAAGCAAATTCAAATAACACAAAGTATATATTTCCTAACATCCAAACATGCCCATAGGGTCTTAACAATGCATCTATACATCCATGTGCCAAAAATACATACATTCAAAATAGTAGTCAAATAAGTGTTATAAGAAATTAACTCAACCTAAAAAATGCATTCTACTATTATCTCTAACTGATCAAATGAGTTCAAGTCCTCTAGACAACTCACACAGCATAAATAGGAGATTCTAAAACATAGAGCTATTTAACATAAGGTGAGAATTGAAATACTTCGAATGATGAACATATCTCGAAGTGTTCTCACAAACTCTACTAATGCATCTTCAAATATTTTTATTTTCCTTAACATAATTCTTAACAATGCTTTGAAAAACAAATGCATTTTAAATCCATTTAATCAAAATTTCTACCTAGTTAACTTGATTTATTTAGTGGATTCCTTAACATCATTATGGATTTATTTAACTTCATTAACCTTATTAATAGGTTGATAAATCATCTTAGTTTTACCATTTCTAGAATGAGAAGATGATTTAAGTTTAAAACAATGATCAATCCAATGTCCATTCATATGGTAATGAGTGCAAACAACCTTCTTAGGTGCAGTCTCCCTTTTACCTCTTCTCGCTTTTCTATGACGAGAATGGTTATAAACACCTACAATCTGTTTAATCAAAGCATGTCTCTTGCAAAAAAATGCAACATTGTGGTTATACATCCCACAAAAAGTGCAAGGAAAACATTGCATGATCTTTTGAATGTTAAATCCAAATTTCTTAAACATAAAAAGTAGATCAGAAGATTTAGTGCTAACTCTAGTTTAGGAACTAGGAGGTGGAATCTCAATACCTCTTCTACCTTCCTTCTTACACCATACATGCTCTACTAGTGGCCTCAATCCTTTTCTATTATAAGTTTGTCTTCGTTTAGCCATGGAGGAAGTTTCTCCAATTTCCACCTACTCATTAGTGTAACCCAAACCTATATGAAAAGATATATGCTCTACTTGTATTGGGTTAGTAATTCCTTGGCCATGTTGACGAAGACCTCTTCCATTAAATCCAATTTTCATTAATAATTTGACTCCTATGGCCTTAGTGTGTTGTTCAAAAATACCAAAAGCATCATTACTTGAATCTAAATCTAAATGGAAAGAAGAAGTAGATGAATTACGTGGTGAATAACTTATAGTGCATTTAGTCATAGTCTCTGCATCTGAAGTGGAAGGTATGGCCTTCTTTGGTTCACTACACTACAATTTGATCAAAATCTTATCCTTAAATTCAAGTTATAATTTAAAAATTGCAATCTCCTCATCCAAGGAGTACAATCGAGCTCTTAGAAAAGCATTCTCATCCTGAATTTGTGTATTGATGGCTTCAAGATCTTCCATCTTGGCTTTATGTGATAACTTGCCCATGGTTTCCTGCAAATACAATGATTCCACAACTTCACACTACAATATAATCAAGTGATATGGATTACCAATAAACTAAAAGCAACTATCAAAACACAATTAGAACCTAACCCAGATTTCTAACTACTCTGATACCAAAATTTGATCCGTAAACACCAGTAAGAACTTCACTACTTTTTAAAAATGTTTACCAAGATCTCTTAAGTTCTCAATTCCAAAATTTAAACTGAATTGGAAATGGAAATTCCTCAAATTTTAAGATGTTATAATGATTAAAAGCTAATGAAAATCTAATCCAAATCAAGTTTCAAAACTGAAATAAAGGTGAACTGATAAATCACATCAATTTTCCATTGAAACCATCAAATTTATCAAATTCCCAATTTTATCCAATTTATCATAAATGATCAAATGATTAAATTTTGAATTATGATTTAAATCTGAATTATAATCTGCAATTTAACTAAAAATGAATCCAAAGATCAAAACACAGAAATTGTTTATGGGGTTCAGAATTCCTACGTCCCTGAGTTCTTATCGAACTGATCCATAAACTTTTGCTAAATTTTCAAGCCAAAATAATACTTAAAAACAATAAAATATCATATCTCTCTACAAAAATAGTGTTTCAGACCTTTGAAAGACCTTGGCTAACTCAGCACGTCCTTCACCTTCCTGAATCACACGCATAGGCTTCTCCAAATCAAAATTAGTAACTACTATATCTCAAAATGGCATCACCAATTCTCCAAAATGGGAAAATAAATATACTACATAGAGTGTATCACAATTCTAAACAAGTTTGTAGTTTACTCTGAGCTCTGATTCAGCTTTTAAGGGCTCTAAAATGACCAAATACTATAAGCGGGTCTATAATTTCCAATACACAGTCAACTAGAAGCTTACCTTCAAATACAAGTTCACTCCTCTTAAGTCACTTAAAAGTCTATATCATAATTGGTCAAGGCCCATCCATTTTGCATGGGAGTTCCATGGTTTAAGTCTTCAACCTTCTATTTAGGTGCTTGACTTATCCTTTTAAACCCACATTTGTTGTTTGAAAATGGTTTTCATTTTTTTTATAGGATTGGCACCACCTTTATATCTGCCTACGTCCCTTTTGGAGGAGACTTAGGCACTAATCTTATCTTGATTTATAACTTAGGCCACCGTTGGAGAGTCCTTGGTCTTCATAAGTGCCAACATAGATAGGTATATGGCTCGGTCTTCAAGCTCGAGCTTGACTCAGCTATCTTTAATCTCAAGGCATGTGAAATGACTTGGCCTTCAATCTCGAGCTTTGACTCAGCATGGCAATTGTGGTTCTCCCATGTGGCATATGGGGCTTGCTTGGTAATTAGAAATAAATATTACAAAGCATTTTTAAGTGGGGTTTTATATAGACTTTGCAAATTCAAATACAATGCACTTTTCTACAGACTTTACAAATTCAAATACAATGAGATTTTCTATGGACTTTGTGATGCAAATCAAAATAAAATGCATTTATCCGTACACATTGTCAAAGACAAAAATAACCCAATGTTTTTAGACACCCATTGAATGCCATGTGTCACCTTATAATTGGTTCACTTGGCATGTCCACATTGCACTACGTCATCTTACGACACTACATTTTTTCCTATCACATCAAAACTTTAGTGGCCTATAACTTTTGCATACGGTGTCCATTTTGCAAACCACGAAAAGTGCCAAAAATCTCTCGATGAGATCTACACTGTGAAATTGTTTTCATCATGACTTGGAAAATTTCCCTAAACTAAACTCCAGATCAGTTTAGGCTAAGAAAGATGAACACATGGGTCCAAAATAATTAAAATAACCTCAAATTAATTTAATGATATTTTATACATTTCCTTAATCCTAAACTAATTAAGCATGCTTCTACAGGAGTCCTCTTCAAACAAGAAATATAATTAGTTGCCTATGAATAGTTTTAGGGACAAGCTAACTTAAAGGTATGAGATGAGCATGGGAATAGATTAAATAAGTATGTAAGGAATTTTTTAAGGCTTATAAACTATCTTCAATGCCTAATTCATACATAGTTACCTACAAGTGCCCCTTCCATGCATAAAAACATAGTCAAATGATAGAACACAGTCTTATGATTTCAAGAGTATGAAGTGTACATGAAGGTTCAAGGTGTTGAATGGATATTGGAGCAACTCTCTAATGACCATGATAATATAAATATTATTTTTAAATTGGATATATAACAAATAAAGGATATAGACAAAAAACACATGGTCTATTGGAGGAAACCCTGCACATAGTCCCTCTTCTAGTAGTTTGTCTTGGATTTTTAGTGCATTTGAAGGACCTAATGACCAGACCAAAGGATAAAATATTGTATTGATAATTTTTACCACTTGAAAAATTCCCTCAAATATTCATTTTTTATAGATAATAGAGGAAGTACCCTCTATTTTATCTCAGACAGAGGGTATTTCCCCCATGCATAAACCCTGTAGTCTTATCAAGTGGAGAGAAAGGGATGGACTAATAGCTAATAAAACCTTGTAATAAGGTGTGATAAGTGGAATTAAACCTAGGATATCATGTAAAACTAATCAATAAAGGTTTAAATTTAATATATGGTCCAAATCCCTCAAACTTTTAGGCAGGCCTATTAGGCAAGGTTCTATGCCAAAGCCAAATAGAGGGTCAAACTTGTTATAACCTCAAGTGATAACTAAATTATACTAAACCATGTTACTAGGGATAAATTAGGTGTGTTTCAAGCATATATTTTTTATGGGAATCCATTATAATCCATTTTGGGCTTCAAAGACAACTCATGCTTATTAGACATGATTAGGCTTATATTTTAAATGATAGGTCATTTTCACTTTTACCCTTAAGTATGATTTACATGGAGTTTAAAATGGTTATGGGGTCATAATATAGGTTATGAATCTTTTGGATGGTATATAGGTTTCAAACAATCCTTTTTTGAGCTCAAAACTAACTCAGACTTATAAGAAATGGGAGGAAGAGCACAATAAGCTAGTTTTGAATGCTTATATCTTTCCTAAGGATGTGCATGGATACCAAAGAAATTTAAAGGTATTATTAGGGGTATTAAAAAACCTTATTCTATTAATTTTTTTTCAATTTGAATTTCATGTTTTTATGAATAAATTCTAAGAGGTCAAAATAGGCTAAAACCCTTGTTAAACCCTTACAAGGATCTGATTGGAGAAATGAAGCTAGAGATACATCCAGATGGACCATAATGAAAATTAAAGTGGATGGAGGTTATAGAGGAATCTATAAATATCCTCCTCACCCTTTTTAAATATATAGAATTGTATAGATAGGGTATAAAACAAGATAGTTTTGACTATTTTATTTGTTTTTTAGGTTCTAAAAGGAGTCTAAAGATGAAATAAATTTTGGGGGGAATATTAAGAATTAATATAAATTTTTGTGTAAATTTAATTTATTTTAAATACTCCTAAGTGTACAAAAAATAGCTCTCATCTCAACCAGTCAAAGCTGGCATAGTGATCAAGCTAGTGAGAAGTGTGAAAACTTCAAGTAGATAGCTTTTTAAGGTGTAAATGATGCTTCTAATGCAATGAAGAGTCCTTAAAAGTTTCATCCACTCCATTTCATGAATTTTCATGTAAAAATAATTCATTTTTGAAGGCCAAGTGTGCAGGGTGCATCAAAGAAGGGTTATTTGGACTACATATGGTGATAGCTCATTTTGAGAAGGATCCAAATGACTAAGACTAAAACCAATGCATGGAGATGAATGTATAAAATTATTTCCCTTAATTCCAATAATTATACCTATCCTTATTTATTTTTTGGACTTTAAAATAGGTGCAAGTCATGAAGGTAGTTTTCTAAACCAAAATAGGGAATTTCATGCCATTTTTCACGAGTTTCTTGACTTAGATGGACGCTTGTGCTTCCTGACCTTACATGGTTCATTTCACATTATCTTACCATTACCATTTAACTCATTTTATCAGCCTTAAAAAAGTTTCCTTATGACCTTTTGACTTCTCTCTTCTCTCCTCTCTCTCTCTCAAGTTCTATAAAAACTAGCCATTTTGGCCTTTGTAACTTATGTGCCACCTAAGTATGGGAAAGCCCTGGTCATTTGCATACCATTTGATAAATAATAATACTAATTTTACCTCTTCATGACTATTCATAATGTGTTATAATTTGATTATTTGTTTTTTGTAGTGATGACTTGTTATTTCCTTACAATTATTATTTCATTCTCTCACCTATTTGTAGTTGGAAAGCTTCTTCTTGCAAGGCATGTGAAGTGTTCTAGGAAGTGTCAAGGTTGAGTTAATTACTCTATTCACTAGTTCCATTTAAGTCCTCTTGTATAGTCCTCTTATCCTAAACATTCATCCATAATCTCAAAATGTAATATTGATGTGAGAAAATTCAAATTGGAGAAGTGTATATTTGGTTAGTCTCTTAGTTTCATGTGTAACATGCAACTAGTTTGAAGTCATCAACTTATTTGGTGTATCACCTCCCTTAGGATAGTTTACTTTCATTTTTAACTCTCCGTTCCCCCCCTAAAAATTTTATGTGTAGTAATGATACAAAATGGTACATCAAGGGAGCTATCCCTACCTAGAGATTCACCTCATTCTTAGGCTCACCCACAGCCTAGAGGTGTTTCAATTGTACCACTTGGATGAGAAGAGTTGAGACATATCCTCAAAGGGTGAAAATCCAAGTGACAATAAGTATTTATCATAAATTTAGATTATTATGCATATATATAGGTGGGTGAAAAGAATGTCTAGTACTATAAACTACTAGTCCCTCTCACACTTCAAGACATACTTAACAAACACACACACTTTACAAAACCTATTAGAAGAGATATCACTCACACAAAACATGCAAGTGTATAATGGAATCAATAAGAACATACTAATCACTTTTAAACCACATAAATGACTTTACACACTTAGGAAAGAGATTTTACAGAATAAATTAAATTGAGAAAACTTTATTCAAAGGAAAATGAGATATCAAAACTAGTAAGGATTCACCATACTAATTATGGATCCATTACAAATCCAAAAAGGCTTGAATATATAGAGGATAGGAGAGGAGAGAGAAGATATTAATCTCAAACATCACAAGGCCAAGTGTAAAACTTTAGAAACTAGTTACAATACCATCAAATGAATTAGAATATGATATGAAGGTCTTCTTGGACAAGCATCCATCTGAAGCATGACATATTCCTCAAGTTGGTGTAGAAATCTTCATTATCTTATTTTGGAACTACTTTGGTGATGAGGCACCCACTTGAAAATATAAAACTTCCATAATGGTCATTACCACATACCCTATAACATGAAAAAATGAAAATGAGATTATTTTAGGCCCTCTATGATTACTCAACTGATGGTCTTCATTTTGACACTTGTGTTCACTATTTGCAGTCACTTATTATCCCTTCAGGGTTCAATATTCACATTTGTCACTTAGGAATCTTACATTTATTCAATAAATATCATTTAATAGGTATTAGGCAACTCACTTAGACCTATTTTGTCATATGGTATATCATATAGATCTCCATGAAACTCAAAACATACTTCTCACATCCAATCTTTGATAGTCACTTTGCTTTCTCAATGTGTTGTTCAAGACTACCTATGATGAATGATCTAGTAGAGGTATTTTTATTATTAACTTGGGTGAGAGGTGAATATGGGAAGTTATAAAAAGTCCCTAAAGACATCCCACCACATCTCTCATTCATCATTCCCCTTCTTCACATGTGAAACACATTAAATCCTATAAGAAACATAGTATTAGGTCTATCTATATAGATTACAGTATGGAAAAATTAGGTGGGAGGCAGATTGATGGAGTTCCAAAAATTTACAAAAAAAATTCATGGCCATTTGACCCCTCTTGGATGCATCTATATTCATTTCTTCTCTATTGGGTTTAAGAAAGGGTTTTAGGAGGGTTTTGGGTCTCTTGGACTATTAATGATGGTTCATAAAAGTTAGACATCTAAATTTATAACCAATTACACAAAGTTGAGGTATATTACCCATTTTAACTATTCCTATCTTTATGAGTCACCATGCAGGTGATCCATACTGATATTAGCAATTAAATGTGGCATCTTGAGCTCTTGATTGCATTATGAGTAGGTCTCAGATAGAATTAGGCTTGAATGATTAATTTTGAATGATTTCCTAAAAAATGATGGATGTTACTAGCCTTATACTCTCCTCCTTTTATTACATGTCTTGGAGGGATCATATATTCATATGGATGAGTTTAGGCACCTGTAGGGTTTAGGCTTAGTTATGAGACTAATAGGCCTAACTATGTCTAACTATATATATAGTCACCTATGTGTGATCCAATATATGTAAGGACTATGATCACTTTTATCATCTTCATTTAAAATATATACATCCTTTCATAGTGAATTTAAGTCTCTTCCCTTCATCTATTCAACATTCATATACCCAATTTGCATGTTGGGGCTGCCTATGGAGTGTCCTCTATCTGAGATAAAATAGAGGGAATTACCCCTATTTTTGACCAAATTGAGGTTATGTAAGGATTTATTCAGTTATGAGGACACTCTACACTAAATCTCAAGTTATAACTATGTTTCTATATACCTCAAATTATCTATATTATCTTTTATGATAGTGATTATGTAGGGTCTTGATTTGGCTGAGTTTTGAGGTTCAAAAACCTAGTCTCTACTTTGTCTCCTTTACTCTTAAAAGTCACATGGAAGTGATATCATTAATCTAAGTATGAATTAAACATATTTATCCACTTTATACTTCTACCAACCTTTCAAACTAGTTTCTCTCTATTAATTTGAACTACTCTACATATTATTTTTGACTAAGTCATTTGTATATGGCAGTTAGGGAGGTCAATGGACTCTTGTAGGTATACATTTGTGCTTAAAAATTGTGTTTTCAAACTTTAATATTATCTTAAAATCACCAAGGACCATTCCACACCTATATAATATCATCTCATTCCTTAACATCATGTTTTATAGGTCTACAATTTTAAGGCTCATTTTATTTCAAATGTCACTGTAGTTTACTAAATATCTAAAGTTGGAGCTTGATTGAATTGAAAGTCACTCAACCCTCATTATCTCTTGATAAAATAAATTCCTCTCATGCTATGGAGTAACATATCCATATATTCTATGAGAATTAATTTATTGGAGTTGTACAGACTTCATAGATACTTACCAAAAGATGATTCATTGTATGAGTAAAAACTCATTTAGAAAAGTTAAGGTAATCAGTCCCATTAAGAAATTTCTCCAATTCTAAGACTATAGGTGTTATTTGAGTTCATTTATCAAACCTATTATAATATCTCACAATCATCCATATTTATCAAAATGCATTATGACTATATTATCATCTTCAAATTATTCTCAAGATATCCTATGACTCTACCTCCATTATCTACATAGGCACAACCTTATGGTCTCATCAAGTCTAACAGTAGATACACAATCTCACTATTTTGAACACCTAGATTTCTTATTGAGTTAAAAATATATGTTGTGATATTTTAAGGTAATGAAAACTCATTGTAGGGTTTTAATCATGTAGTTTGAATCCCTCATAGGCCATTGACACCTCCTATATTTGAGACACATGTATTCAGAGTACACTCTACTTGTAGATGACATTGAGAATGCAAGTCCATCATGACCTCAAGTAGATAATTAATTGAAAAAATATTATATGGATTCACATTGTACTAAATTTATAAAACCAATACATATTTTCTTGACTTTAAGCCATTTCATACTTGAAAGATGAACTCTAGAACTGTGAAACACTACTCTGGAGACCAATGATAATTATGCATTTCTATCACAATGGAGGTATTTTACCTATATATCCATGTTCACATTTGAAAAAAAATATTAAAATAAAATTAATATTAAGGACATGTTTTTCCAAAACACATACACCACTTAGGAACATCAAAATCATGAAAATAGTTGAGAAAACTAGAGGTGTTGGGAATGTGAAGGTAATTTGGAAGCACTAGCAGTTGCAATATTTACTCATGAAGTATATACCACCATTATTAGAAATATTACCATAAAATTAAGGATTAAAAGGACTAATTTTATCACCCAAGTGTATTAAACTTAGCTCTACCCCTCTTGTCCATACCAGCTACAAAACATGTTGACCTTATTGACCTACCAAAGGAAGTAAAGAGGGAGATGGATCAATTTTCACCATTTTTAGAAATCTCAAATAAATTTCAGCTTGGAGTTGAGTTATTGGGATATTAAGTGATAGTCCTAAATTAGTCACATGTGATAATACCAATATGAATTTGTACAACTAATTGAAAATGGCCTTGTTTTCAAATAAATTCCTTTATACATTGAACCTATAGAATTTAGTTCTAAAACTAACAAATGACACCTATTTGACACATGGTACATTGTATAACATATTAACACATTTTTATTTTGTTTGAAATTGTAAAATTTCATTAAAAGACCCAAAAGATGGCCTAGGATGAGATAATGATAATTTAAAAAGTATGACTAAGGTAAAACATCCTATGTGACTTTATTAATGACCATGGTGGACCAATTTTAAACTTTGTATACCTTATGGAAGTTTTAAATTACATGGGAGTTGACTTTATTTGAATTTGGGTCAAATTAGTCAACATTTTAGTGACTTCTTAGGGGTAAAATCCTACTATGCTAAGGACCAGTTGCCTTTTCCTATCCTTGGTCAATGGAGTCACCTTTACACTATTATTGGCATGATAAGAATCTAAAAAGACACCAAAAACACAAAAATAAATAATCACACAAGAAAATAAATAAAACACACACATGTGTTCTCATAAACACTTAGAGAAAACACACACCAAATGAAAGAAAAAACACCTATCCTAAAATGTAAAATACCTCAAGACACTTGAGGTGAAGAACCTTGTTCATTGCTTCAACTAGGGTCAAATACAATTCTCCTTACATCATTATTACTCCATGAAAATAGTCCATCATATGAGGTATATGTATCAATGAACAATTACTTGTGGAGATAGTCAAGTGACTTACCATGGTTAGATCTTCTATTGACAATAATTTTTCCATTTGGAGTACTCAAGAACACTCCATCTTGCTGAACTTTAGCATGATAACTTGATAGTATTCAATATGATCATTGGATATCATCATAACCTTCTCAGCTTTAGGTACATTTAAAATAGAACATGTCTATTTTTGGGAACTTTTAAGGATATCTTATTGTTCATCGAACGCTACTTGGTCTATCAAAGTTATTCCTTATTTGGTAGAGGCCTCAAGATTTTATTTATGTTCATCAAATACATCTTGGTCTACCAATATTGCTTCTTGATTGGTAGAGATACTGAGATACTCCTTGTACTCATTAGAAGAATAGTTGACCACATCACCATGTCTACATTCTTTTGAATAACTAAAGTCTTACTAACCTCTTCAAATTACTAAACTATAGAATTGAACTATTTCCACATATCATC
The DNA here is from genome assembly GCA_037957365.1 of Torreya grandis. Lineage (NCBI taxonomy): Eukaryota > Viridiplantae > Streptophyta > Pinopsida > Cupressales > Taxaceae > Torreya > Torreya grandis. The sequence goes on along the minus strand of JARHVA010004770.1, from coordinate 521,898 downwards.
TACTTATTTAGGTTCTTGTTTATTATAATTATCTACTTTGGTAGGTAAAATAATTGTTCACCAAGACTATCATACTTTTTCATAGCTAGGAGATCAACATCACCACTCATGTGTAAAATACAATTTCCCCATGCAACTTATTCTAGAATGTTATCAAGGTCTTCCTAAAGTATTCCATCACAATCTTCATGGGGTATGTAAGTTCCAATACTAGTTTCTTTAAATCCACTTTACTTAGCTCCCCATTCATCTGAATACAAATTAGATATGCCATCAAGGAGTGTTAGGGGTTCTTGATCACTACGGTGATCATGTTCTTGAATGACATTGAAATTCATATTAAAGCTATAAGGTACATGTGGTTCAACATGAAAACTAGAGAGCATCTAATTTGATTGTCACTTTTTCACCATATCTAGTCTTAAAACCCATGTAGGACTAGTCTAAAGTTAGATAACCGCCAATTTTAGCAGTAAACTCTCTTAACAAAGAAAGTAAAAAATGAGGAGAAACATCTACTAATATAACATATTGATAAATGGTGAAGGTAGGATAAATATGGAGAATAATTTTCAAACCTGTGATTATTCCAATGTTTTTAGTATTTGACTCATTCAATTGTATCACTCCTTTGGCATGAGGTCCATACTTCATGTTCAATTTGTCAACTACTTACTTGGGCATGAGATAATTACTAGATATACTATCAATGAGATAATCATGTACCAAGTAATCTACAATAATGATGGATAAATATAAAGGAGAAGGTTTATCTACCTTTTCAACTTTACTTGACTGTCCTTAATTAAACTTCATGGTATTTGTTAAGGTTGTCTCTCTTCCACTAAGTTGTTTGGTGGTCAAACTAAGTTTAGAAAACTCCTATTGAATTATCTATACCTATATATGTTTTACCAATGTATCCCACATTAACACATTCACATGAGACCTCTTTATCTACTCCACAATGTTAGAGAAAGGACCACCAACTTTTTCTTGTCCACTAGGAGGAATAATACTTCTTACACCTTGAGAATTTTAAGCTATGGAAGAATTCCTAATATTTTGATGTCTTGGAATTAATTTTTAATTTTGAATAGTATTATACATACCTACCCTTATGTTTTTTTAAAATTAATTGATTTTCCATTAACATCCCCTTGTATTTCTTTAACTACCTTGCTCTTGTTCCTTGTGTTTGTAACTATAGAACTTACATCTATGATTGATTGCCCTTGGTAATTAACCACACATTAGTCATTTTGATACTAATTACCAAATTTATACCCAAATTAAACGCCATTCTCATTATTCAATCCTCAATTTGGTAGTTCATATTGAGTCATAGATGGCATAGTTCCCAAATTTTCCATGAAGGTTTGATTAAAGGACTCATTAACATAGAGAGATGGATCGTAAGTTTGATCTAATGAAGTTTGATATTATACACTTGGACAAAGTTATTTTAAGTAGGAACTAATTCCATTGAATTAGAAGGATAATTGGGATTATAACCACTAGATAATTCAGATTTGACTAGTTGTCCTTGACCTTGTGTATGACCTTGGAAAGGTGGCCTATTACCTTGATAGTTAGGATAGGACTTATTAGATTAATAGTGGATTTATAAATGGTTTATTATTGATAATGATTTATAATACATGGATTAATTTTTAATTTATGTAATGAAAGTGTAATTTATGTCATTCTATGTTGTCATTATTGTTCTTGATGTTTGAGTTCATAAACCATGTACTTAAGAGACCTGGTGAGAAGGCATAGGCCTGGTAGCATGTTGAGGTGATCAATATGAGACTTGTGTGATGATTTTTGATAGTTTATGATTATTATATGAGGTTTTATGAAATTTTTATGAGGATTTGAGATTATTATAAGAAGTTTCAACGTATGTTCATGGTTTAATTATGATTGGTGGTTCAAGGCCTAATGAGGGGTCAAGATCATTTCCTAAGGTGAAAAATATCTTGATATAATTTAAAGTGGTGTGAATGATTTTTATTATTATTTTAACCAATTTTTAGATCATACCCTAAAGGATAAATCATGAAATTTGGTGGTAAGGTTTTATGCGTGCACAGAATGGGGTGTTGCAGACCTGAGAAGGAATTTCTTATGCTCATTGGCACATGAAATATGTTCATGAGATCATAAACATATAATTTAAGTTGGGAAAGTTTCCTATCTTTATTTTCCTAGCATTGTTTTTATATTCGAAGGGTAATCCGTTATGAATGATTGTTAAGAAGGGAAATTAGTCAAAACCCTTCTTAAACCCTCATAATGACTTGATAGGAAAAATCTTGTTAGTTATGTCTCAAAATGTTTTTTTGACATAATTGTATGTTTTAAACATGTAAAGGAATCTTTTAGGTTTTTCCAAGTGGTTTTTTTTTGTCATGATAGTGAGTATAAGCTATAGGAAACCCCTTGTATCTTATAATGTTGATGTAGCAAGCAAAGTTGACAAGGTCAAAGCATGAAAATGGATGGAGGATGATGTGTAAAAATTGTATTTTTTTACTATGTAATTTTATAATCAAATTTTAGACTTAAAATATACTAAAATGGTCATGAAAGTTGACCTATTGCTAAATAGGCCTAATAAGCAAGATAGTGAGAAAATTTGGCAAGAATGAGAATGAGATTAGGGATTGGTTATAGAGGATTAGGAATGGATAAAAATTCATTCATACATTTTTAAATAAGTATAAATCATATCCCCTTGGTTTATAATTTTTTATTATTATCTTCAATATGCTAAAAGTTGCTCTCAAAGTGATATGTCTAACATAGTGAAATATGTGTAGGGTGAAGATGTGAGATTGGTCTTTAAGATCAATATGGATATTAAAACTTGTAATATATATTTTAAAACATTATATAAGGATTATTAAGGCTAATTTATATCCATTTTAATAACATAAAAGTGTTCCCATAGGTGTTATAATACTTGATCTTCTTGACTGTGTTTTTGATGCTACAAGCAGTTTTATATATGTGAGTGAGAATGTTGTTCCTGAGTGATTTTGCATTGTGATGAAGAATAAAATTCACATTAATATATTATAAATTTCTCATATGTTAATTTTAATACATTTTTATTCATGATAAACTAATATTAAGGTGTGAAAAGTCAAAGGTTCTTTAGTGAGTTTTTGAGCTTGTGTGCAGTTCTGAGTGAGCTTATGAATTTGATTAGTTTGAGGTCTATTGCCATGTTTGATGAATTATAATGAAAATTATTTTAAACTTGAGGTCATGGATATATTATAAATTTTATTTTTATTTTGGGTTATGTTTTAATTTTTTTGTATGCATCAAATGTGTAAGACAAACCTTCTGACAGTGAGAAGGCCTAATTATGAGTAGACCTAATTATGTGGTTCAAAGTGTGAAATGAGATAAATGGTGTTGGGAAATAAGGATATATTATCAGGGGTATATTAAAGTGAAAATTTAAGTTTTTCATCCATTTTTTGAGACTCAAATTATTCCAATGAGGCTTAAGTGAAACGTGTGCTTAGAGAAGGCCTAATTGCATTAGGTCTTTATTACGCCTAATGGTGGTTTTGGCCCTTAAGGGTAAGGAAAGACCTATGTGGTTATTTTTTCACTTGTGAAGCTTGTTTTTTATCTATCCTAATTTTTATATAAGTATAGTTAGGTTTTTTTTGGACCAATATGGATATGATCAAGAGTCAAGTATAAAGATAAGACCTAATGGGCCTAATTTAACTAGTTAGAGAATTGAGCATATGAGAAAATGATATAGAGTTTTATAAAATATTTAAGGGTATTTAGGATCATAATATAATTTTTATTAATATTTAATAATATCTAAATATGTTTATATAGGTTTTGAGTAAGTTCATTTGACATAATTCTACCAAGGAAAGGGTTAGTTGAGCGAGAAGGCTTATAAGACATCTGAGAGAGATAGAAGAGTAAGAAGAGATAAAGAAGGTAATATTTATTTTGAGTAATAAATATGTGTCAAATTTTGATCAAATATTCAAGATAGATAATTTGGTTCTAGGTTACCTATGGTGTTAGAGCTTCCTTGCACGTTGGATTCTAAAGGACTAGTTGAGTTGGTGTTTGACTAGTGAGGGATTGGTGCTCCTTGTGGGGTTGGTGCCTCACTAAAAGTTTAATTTATTGATTTTAGGACTGTATTCCAAGTTTTTAATTAGTGTTTTTTATTCCCCAAAAGTTTTTACCACATATTTCTTTTGTTCATGTGTTATGTTTCAACTTCTTACTCATATGAATGATTGTTTATAAATTGCTATATCTCTAGATCTATTTGATTGATTAGTGAATGGTATATGGAATTGAAATAGTATTTTTCACACTAATTAATTCCCCCCAAAGTGGTTATACCCCCAAAATTTATTTTATTTGTTTAATTATCCTCTTTATACCTAGGATATCTTTCTTCATAGATCTCATCTTATCTACCTTATTATATTTATTTGGTTGACTAGGGGAAGCAAGATCATGTTTAGGTGTAGGAAAAGGAGAAACAATAGGTATATGAGTTTTCAAGTTGGGAAACAGAGGCATGGGATGTCTTGGGTAAATATTACTAGCCTAAATCAATCAATTCTCTACCTTTATGTCTAATTGATAAGAATTATGCAATGTTATCCCACCCATAATTATATCATCATAGTAATGTCACTATCATAAGCTTTAAGATAGTAAACAAAATCATGGTGAGCTATGGGACTTACTAAGATTGGGATTTTATCCCTTATCTTTTAGAATCTTTACTAAAGTCTTTAATTACTTGTTAATGTGCTCTCCTTATGTTGTTTAGCTGCTTCGTTAGTGACAAGTTGTCACTATTGTCCTCAAATATTCTTCTCAAAACATCCCCTACCTCATCCCATGTGGTGATTGATTTAGGTTCCAATATTCTATACCAATAAAGATATTTTCCTTTAAAGGATACAATCAACACCTTTATTGTAATGATATCCTCTATGATGTGATGGATATTATAGAAGTTAGCAATATTTATAACATGCTCAATAGGTGTGATGTTAGTCTCACCGGTGTATGATGGAACACTTTTGAGGGAAGATATGGGGATATCATCATAGTGGGAAAGTCTTATAGGACTATATCCATTGAATTCAATAAAAGGAAAGTTTATTGCCATGGTGCCTTTAGTAATTTTTAAGAATGAGGGAATCAACAACTTTCTTATGGGCTTGTGAGCAAGATATTAATTATTTGGGTAAGGATGGGTGTTTTCAAATCTACTTACTTTATAAGAATAATGAGGAAGTTATTTAAAATAAAAATGAATGACTTTGGTGATATATATTATGTTTACCTTATGAATGAAAGAGTGCACTAGCATGTAACCAAGATTGAAATGTTAGAGTCATCATATACAATAAGAAGTGGACTATTGCAACTCCTTGATGTCAAAGATAACATCTAACTTGAACAACATTCTTGGAATTTAGGTCTTACCAAATGTGCCAAAATATTATATCCCTAAATTTTTACCCTAGATAAGTCAATTATACCTTCTCAATTTTAGGATAACATAGAAATACCTCTCTTCATATACAATCTACTACAAGAGATAGATCTCTAGGTTTGAAAGGGATATCTCCCTTGATCTATCTTTAAGCTCACATAGTACACTAGGATAATAACTATTAGGGGTGAAAATGGAATAATAAAACATAAATAAACCTATGCTAATGAGGTGATACACTAAATATAATTCCACACTACACACTTTCATTTTCACTAAGAAAGAAGACTACTAAAACTAATCTAAACCCTATGTCCTTATAACTTAAGTATTTCTCATAGAGGTAGATTGCTATGCATATCTAAAAGTGGGTTAAAATAAGATCTGATATTAGACACTATTATTCCCTATCACACTTCAAAACATATTTAACAAACACATACACTTTATGAAACTTTTTAGAAGAGATATCACTCACATAAAACATGCAATAGCAGAATGTAAGCAAGGACAACATATTCATCACTTGTCAACCACATAAACCATTTGACACACTTATAAAAGAGATTATCGATAAAAAATAAACTTCATAAAACTTTATTCAAATGAAAATTATATGTCAAAACCATTAGGGATTTTCTATACCTATTGTGGGTCTATTACTAAGCCAAAATGGCTTGAATATATAGGGCATAGGAGAGGGGAGAGAATAAATAAATCTCAAGGGTCATAAGGGCAAGTGTTAAAATTTATAAACTAATTAAAATTTCATATAATTAAGTGTAGAATATAATATGAAGGTCTTCTTGTACAAGCTTCAATGTGAAGTATGACATATTCCTCAAGTTGTCATAAAAATCCTCATTGTCTTATTTTGGGATTGCTTTGCTGATGAGTCATCCACTTAAATATATAAAACTTACATAATTGTCATTTCCACATATCATATGATATGAAAATATGAAAATGAGATCATTGGAGGTCCTCTATGCTTCTTCAATTGATGATCTTCCTCTTGACACTTGTGCTCACTATCTGCAGTCACTTACTATCCCTCTAGGCTTCAATCTTAACATTTGTCACTTAGCCAGCGTATAGATATTTAATAAATATAATTTAATAGGTGTTAGGAGACTCACTTAGACATATTTTTTCATTTGGGTTATCATATATATCTCTATGAAACTCAAAACATACTTCTCACTTCCAATATTTGACAGTCACTTTGCCTTTTCACTATGTTGTTCAAGATTGTCTATGATGAATGATCCAATAGAGGTATTTTTATGGTTAAAATAGGTGATAGGCTAATATGGGGAGTTTAAAAAAGTTACTACATACCCAATTAATGTATATCATTCATCAATTCCCTTCTACACTTGTGAAACACATCAAATCTTGTAAGAAACATAGAATTAGGTATGTCCATAAAGATGATAGTATGGATCAATATAGTGAAAAATATATTGAGGGAGTTAAAGAAATTTAAAAAATGCCTTCATGGCCATTATAACCCTCCTATATTCATCTCCATTCATTTATTATCCATCAGGTTCAAGCAAGGGTTTTTGGTCTCCTAGATTGTAAGCAATGGTTCATAAAAGTTAGAAATCTAAATTTTGAATCAATTACACAAAATTGGGGTATAGGACCCAATTAAACTATTCCTATATTATTGATTCACCATTAAATTATTATGTAATAATATGATCAATTGAATATGGCCTCTTGATATCTCGACTGGATTCTTAGTAGGTGTGAGATAGAATTAGGATTGAATGGCCAATTTTGAATGGTTTCCTATAAATGGATGGATGTTACCAGAATTATAATCTCCTAAAAAATTTATCACATGTATTTGAGGGATAATATATTCATATGGATAATTTTATGCACCTATAAGGTTTAGGTCTAGTTTTAGGCCTAATAGGCTTAATTATGTCTAACTATATATATAGCCACCTATGTGTGATCTAATGGATGTAAGGCCTCTAAACAATTTGATAATTTTCATCTAAACTCTATACATCCTTTCATAGTGGATTTATGGTTCTCCCCTTCATCTATTCAACATTATTATGTTCAATCTACATGTTGGGGCTACCTATGGAGTTCCCTCAGTCCAAGACAAAATAGAGGGCATTCTCCCTATCTGTCTAACCAAACTAAGGTTATGAAAGGATTTATCATGTTATGAGGATAATATGGAAAAAATATCAAGTTATAAATATGTTTATATAATTATCAATACCTCAAATTTTCTAGACTAACTTTTATGATAGTGACTATGTAAGGTTTTGACTTGACTGAGTTTTGAGGTTCAAAGATCCAATCTTTGCTCTATCTCCTTTACCCTTGAAAGTCCCACGAAAGTTATATCATTAATATGAGGATGTATTCAACATATTTATCCAATTTAAACTTCTTCCAACCTTTCAAACTTAACTCTCTCCATTCATTTGAACTAGTCTATAGACTATTTTTTATTGACTCATCTGTAGGTGGTAGTTAGGGAGGTCAATGGACTCCTATATGTGTACATTTATGATTGAACATTTTATTTTCACACTTTAATATTTTATATAATTCAATAAGGAAAATTTCATAGATATATAATCTCATCTCATGCCATGACATCATGTTTTATAGGTTTGAAGTTTCAAGGTTCATTTTGGTTCAAATGTCACTATATTTTATTGAGTATCTATAGTGGGAACTTGATTGAATTGAAAATCATTCAACCCTCATTCCTTAATTAAAAAACTTCCTCCCATTTTAGGGAGAAACATCTCTATATATTTTGAAATAATTAAGTGATTGGAATTTCATAAAATTCATAAACACTTACTAAGATGACTCATTATATGAGCAAAACCTCATTCAGAAAAGTTAAGGTAATAAGTCCCATTAAGTAAATTCTTCAATTTTGAGACTATAGGTGTTATTTGAGGTAGTATTTCAAAACTATTATGTTATCTGAAAATCATATATCCTTACAAAAATTCAATATCACTATATTATCATCCTCAAACTATTCTCAAGGCATCCTATCACTCTACTTCCATTGTCTACATAAGCACAATCTTGTGGTCTCATTAAATCTGACTGTAGATAGACAATCTAACTATTTTGAACACTTATCTTTATTATTGAGTTCATAAGATATTTTATGAGATTTTAAGGTAATATAAACTCATTTTGGGGTTATAATCATGTATTTTTAATCCCTCATAGGCCATTGACACCTCCTATCTTTGAGACATATGTATTCAAACTACACTTTGCCTATAGATGATATTGAGAAGGTAGGTCCATCATGACCTCAAATAGATAATTTCATACTCAAATAATATATGGAAATATATTTAATCTAAGGGATGAAACTAGTATATATTATCTTGACCTTAATCCATTTAATACCTAAAAGATGAACTCTACAACTATGAAACACTACTCTGCATACCAATGATAGTTATGCATTTTTGTCACAATGGAGTGATTTTGACTATAGATCCATGTTCACATGTGAAAAAATTGATGGAAAAAACATGAATACTAATTAAAAAAATTTAAAAATCACATACACCACTTGGAAACATCATACTCATGCAAATAAAAGACAAAATCAGAGGTGTTGGGAATGTGCAAGTGTTTTATTATTTTAGGAAATTAGGTGTTTAATTCCTTAATAATAAATGAGTCTGAGAAATATAAATTAGTGAATAATATGAATTAATTAACCTACTATTTTTTGTAAACATATAGTATTTTTTCCTTTTCTAAATAAGTAGGAAGTGAGAGAAAATAAAACTTAGCTTATTTTGGTTGATCCAAACTGAGACACAGCCTAATACTAGAGGACTAGGACTAGAAAATTAGCTAGAATAGGTTCCTAAACTTTGTTTTTGGGTTGGAAAAAATCATAAAAAGTGTACACCCTACTATCTAATGCTATAGTCCTATTCTAGCACTATTATCTTGAGGTTGAATGCTTTTTGGGTTTTGTTCGATAGGCCTATGTTACCCTATCTATGAATTTTTGAGGCCTAAAATCCTATGGAGATCATTGTGTATAATTTAGTCTTCAAAACTCTTAATATCTCTTTATGCTTAAACTTGAATGAAAATTTGGGAAAGAGAGAGAAGGGGTTAGTGTGTAAAGGATACATTGGATACACTTCACACCCTATGTGTGGGCACACTACCTACATACTAATACTTTGAAGAGGTATCAAGCTAATGTGGTTCTCCCATTAAAGTTTTTGGTGTAATTATATGTGATGTATGTAGCTATATGTAAAACTAGATGTACTTTGTATGACTAGGTACTAGTATGAATGCTTGAATGCTTGATGCTCTTCATAAGCTTGTATGTAGAGAATAGGGAAGAACTATTGAGTGTACTTTCTTGTATTCTTGATTCTTTCCTCTAAATGAGTGATAACCCTTCTAAATGGACTTTGAAAGGCCTTTTATATGGTAATTAATGATCATGGGTTAAATAAAATTATATTAGGCCAATAGGGAAAAATATATAGATTTGGGAAAATCTGACCACTAAAGGTAAAAATTCATTTGGATAATAGTCTCAAAAATAAAACAACCTAGGTTCCAATATTCCTATATATTTTGGGCACTATTTTCATAAGGATATGAGACCTAGGGGGATATATCTAGGCCTAAAAGGGATACTTGGGTCTAAAAGAGCTAAGCCTGAAAGGCTAAGGAAGACTGGAAATTAGTGAAAGAATAGCCTAGAAGGGTTATGTGAGTAAGAAGAAGGACCTATGGGTTGGGTGTCATTAGCCATGCTTAAGTCATCCAATTTCACATTTTATATGATTAAATTTTTCCCTTCCTTTATTTTAGTGATGCAACAAATCCAAATACCAGGATAAAATTAAAAAAAGCATACCTAAACTTACATGTGAGAGAGAAGCTCATGAAGTTATGTGATGCTAGATGTGCATAGAGAGCACGCTGTGAAGTGTGAATCTATAAATGAAAACATAAAGTAGATCAATTATTGATATATACACTATATCTACAATAATAGTATACAAATCTAAGTAAGAGGAAGATAAAGGAATGAATACACCTCATCAGGTAAACAAACCAATACAAACCTATGGTGATGTTGGATTATGCTAGATTGTGTTAGGTATGTGTTGAAGTAAGAGTAATATCATGAATAGAGATAAGTGCCCAGTTCCTCAAAAATTGGATTAAAAATGTAAAGTTTTTCCCTTTGGCTCTATCATTACTAAATAAGTGAATTTAATCAAACCATGCATGTGTTAATTGATATTTGGATGGTGTGTCCAATCCCTCTGAACAGGTGGCTCAAGAAGACAAAGGTTGGCCCTTTGGCTCCATCATTACCCCATGAAGTGAAGCTACGAAGTGATACTAGTATAGAATAGATGTCATATGATATCAATCATGGATCTCATGGATGTGATGTAAATTTGACAATGTGGCATGGATATCATAAATGTATGCTAGAAACTAGGCTACTCTTGGCCATTTTGAAAGATGGAGGTTAGGCTTGTATGAAGGCCACTCCAAAACTGATGTACTAGGTTTATATAAAAGCTAACTTAGGAACTCATGTACTTATAAAGTTAAAATTGTATGAAATTTAAACTTGAAAATGATGACAACCACCTATAGATGGAGTAAGGCACATAACTACTGAGAATGCCTAGAATAAACTGAACTTAGAAAAAAAAGAAGATCAATGTGCTACACACATTTCCCATTACCACTAAGTTTTACAACATGGATTCTGATTTAGAAGCTATGCCAACTACCTAATGTGAACTAACCATCATGATGTGCATGATAACCCATTATGTCTAATAAAATTGTACTAAAACTACTAAATTTGACTGATTTACAAGTACAAAAACTATCCTTATACTAACATTTTTGCCTATTTCTAGAAAACCTGAGTGTTTTTTTTCCTAGATAAGAATGACAAAATGTGGATGCCCCTATGTTTGGTTTTACTATCCATTTTTAGTGATATTATCTGATGTGAAAAATGGTTACTGATCTGGAACTATCACTTTTTTTGCTCTATTTTGAATTGTTTGACCTCTAGATTCTATACTAAGTGGGTTGAATGCTACTATTTCAACTATTAGGAGCTTTGGTATCTATGACAAAACCCCTATTTGATGCCCCTTATTCTAAGGGTAATAATGACGAACCTATAATGACTTCCCTCAGAAGAAAAGAGTTTTGTAAGTGTGTTAAGTTGTATAAATATATGATATAGCATTTGATAATTGAGAATATGTTTCAAGATATAGCAATGTTTGTATTGATAGATCATTAGATCAACAGGGGTATGCCTAGATAGATATAACAATGTGAAATCACGTGAAAATTAATAAACTAGAAATGTTACATATTATTTATTAGTTGTTAGTTAGAAGGATGGAACACGGTGTCCATCATGGCATCCAAGAAAGCAAGGGAAATTCATGATATTGATCATGGCATTGTATACATTGAAAAGCAAACAAGTAATCAATCAACAAATAAGAATCAAAAATATTAATAGGATGGCCAAGGGGCCACATAAACAAAGCACATGGGCACATGTCACTCAAACTAGAAAACAAGCATGGAAGGTATGTTCAAATGCCACATATACATATAAGTGAAACAAGAAAAGTTGGCACAAGGGACACAAGCACATGGAATAGTACAAGTAAATGACATTGGTATTTGTCCTAAGGCACACACATGAATAAAAGGAAAGGACATTTGGTAAATGTCCTTTAAGGCATAAGTATGAGATAAGATGGAATTAGAAATGCAATCACACAAGCTACACTAAGTAAGTAGAGAATGCATGTAATAATTTGAAAGATAAAAATAAATCTAACTAATCAAAGAAAATGTGAAAGTATGCAAGACACATTTCGTACAAGACTAGGTATATGCTAAGAGATACACAAGTTTTAGATACTAGATAAATGTTAATATAGTATAATATATAATTTGGTAAGGTACATTAGTATGATAACTTAGAGTGTGTAGTGAAGAATTGACATAACCTGGATGGTGTTGTCATGTATAAGATGCCCCCAGTGGGTATGTATATTAATGTCTATCTCATATTTAGAAATAGGAATGCCCCATCAATGGGTAGAGTAAAGAAATCAAGTAGCTAGATGTCATTACACACACTCAAAAGAGATCAAGTGAAGCATGGAAATTTAGATAAATTGACATATAATAGCATGGAAAAATAAATGTAAGTCCTCACATGATAGTAGTAATGTAAAGCATGGATGATGCATACAATCAAAATGTTTTTAGTATTTTCATAAATTTGAATGTTTTTGTATTTAGAATATTTGAACTATGTACAATCAAGTGGGAGAGACTAAGAGATTGAAAAGGAACTATATAAAATCAAGAAAAATGAAGCTATGTACAAGTAATACTATGAATAAATGAGACTAACCAATGAGTCTCAAGGGAGACTCCCTATAATGGTGTCCTATATCAAGAATAAGGATTGTGCATGATCATGAAGCATGATGGAAATGTTGAGACTATGGATCTAAAATCTATATACGTTGTAAATTCTCTAAAATATTTGTAGTGGAAACCAATTATGGGGTCCCCTTGTAACGTTGATAAGTGGATGCAACTATGAGGATCTTATGGACCCATCTAGTAGTAGGATAATCTCTCTAAACAAGTGATCAATGTGTAGATGCATGAGATCTCAATAAGACTACCCTGGGTATGAATAGGGTAGCTAGAAGCTATCTAGAATCCTAAAGCTATGTAGGTGTATGAACTCTCTGTGCTGGTGATGAAGGTCTCAACTATGGTTGAATCTATATTATAGGAAGAACTATAATACGTGGAGGAGCTAAAGCTAGATTAAAAGGGGTGTTAACCTGAGTGAGAAAGTTATAACCATAGGTGTAATAAACCTGCCTATCTTTGTAAACTTGGGTGATAGCATGTACCGCATAATCTACTATAGGCATAGAGCTGATAGTATGTGTGGGATAAAATCTATATGAACCAATTTTGAAGAGAGGAGGGATAGATATAACCATTAGTGTTTACTTGTGTTTAGTAGTGATAGGGAGATACTTAAAATTAGCCAAAGAGTTAGATACATCTAAGCATAAACCATGTATAATAATATTTTTATAAATAACATTCCATATGATAGATAGAAAATAAGGGATAAAGAGCATAGAATTGTGCATTAATGCTTAAAAACCTTTGACTTGAATCATGATGTTTTTAATATGTTTTTAAAGATAGTCTTGAAAAATTTTCCTCATGAGAGAGATAAAGCATGTAATAGAGAGCATGACATTATGCATGAAGACATTTAGATTTTTGATATGTGATATGAAATTTCTAATATGTTTAGAATGATAAAATTGAAAAAAAATCCACATGAGAGATAAAGAGTAAGTGATAGAAAACTTTAATTTGTGCATAATGTATAAGAAATGTTGCCATGTGATATGGCATTTGTAATGTGTTTAGCATGATAAACTTGAAATTTTTCCACATGAGAGATAGAGAGAAAGTGATAAAAAATATAAATTTTTCCATAAAGGAATATAAACTTTTGATATATAACATGACATTTTGAATGAGTTTATCAAGATAAATTCAAACAATTTTCCATATGAGCGAAAGAGAATACACAAATAGAATTTTGGAATCTTGTGCATGTTTGACAATGAATTTTGTAATATCATCCCATATAATGAAACATAAACATGAAATTCAAAGGATGAAATTTTTTACTAGCATATTATAAATTTCGTCATTCATGTACATGATAAGACCTATTATGGTTTCTTAATTATTTTCAATAAATGTAAGAAAAGTTTGTAAATAAAAGAATATCATTTTTGCAATTTAGTGAGAGATGTAAGGTGATACCATAAGAATCAAAGAGGTGATAGTATATGCAAATAAATATTTTTCATAAATACTTGTGAAAAATACTATGAATTTTTAATGTTGAAATTGATTATTTCTATTTGATATGCAAATAAAATTTCAAAAAATGATGTGAAAAGTATTGGAAAATAACTAGGAGTTTATTTGATGCAACTAGAGTTTTGAATTGATTTTTTTCAAAATTAATGTAATAATTTGAATATTTTAGATAAGTTTGTATAATTTTACTTGAAAATTTTAGGAAAAAATAGAAAATATTTCTAAAATTAGCAATATATTTTTCCTAGTGTTTGAAAAGTGCTTGTATGTAAAAAGGACTTGGTATGTACAAAATAGGGTTTAAAAAATTATATGATATTTTTGCAATGAATTGGTAGATTTTTTATTTTTAAATTCAATAAAAATTAGGAAATTATGTAAAAAATTCAAAAATAATTATCCTTAGGGTTTATAGGGTATTTGTGCAAAAATTTGAAGTAATTCAGGTTCACCAAATATTTTATTGGTTTAGGAAATTAGGTGTTTAATTCCTAAATAATAAATGTGTCTAAGCAATGTAAATTAGTGAATAATATGCTTTAATTAGCCTACTAATTTATGTAAATAGATAGTATTTTTGCCTTTTCTAAATATAGAAAAAAGTGAAAGAAAATAGACCTTAACTTATTCCAGTTGATCTAGACTGAGACAAGGCTTGATACTCGAGGAGCAGGACTGAAAAATAGGCTAGAACATGTTCTTAAAATTTGTTTCTAGGTTGGACAAGAGCACTAAAAGTGGATACCATACCGTTCAGTGTTGTAGTCTTATTTTAGTGCTATTGTCTTGAGGCTAAAAGCTTTATGGGTTCTACTCGGTAAACCTGTGTTACCCTATCTATGAATTTTTGAGACCTAGATGCTTTTAGACCTCATTGTGTGCTTGATTTAGTATTCAAAACCCTTAGGAGATCTTCATGCTTAAACTTGAATGGAAATTTGGGAAAGAGAGAGAATGGGTTAGTGTGTAAAATATACATTGGATGCACTTCACACCTCATGTGTGGTATGCTACCTATATACCAATACTTTGAAGAGGGATTAGGATAATGTAGTTCTCCCATTGAAGTACTTAGTGTAATTATGTGTGATGTATGAAGCTAAATGCAAAATTAAATGTACTTTAGATGACTTGGAACTGGTATGAATGCTTGAATAGGCTTGAAATTCTCTTAGACGGTTGTATGTAGATAATAGGGAAGAGTGCTTGAGTGTACTTTATTTTATTCTTGATTCTTTCCTCTAAATAATTGCCAACCCTTCTAAATAGAATTTTAATGGCATTTTATAGGGTAATTAATGATCATGGGTTAAATGAAATTGTATTAGGCTAATAGGGAAAAATATAAGCATTCAATAAAATATGACTATTAGAGGTAAAAATGCACTTGGATAACAACATCAAAAATAGGACAACTTGGGTTCCAATGCTTCTATCTAATTTAGGCACTATAATCCTAATAGGATGAGACCATAGGTGGATAGATCGAGGCCTGAAAATGCCACTTGAGTCTAAAAGAGCTAAGTATAGAAGGCTATGAATGATTGTGAATTAGTGAAATAATAGCCTAGAAGGGTTTTGTGATCAATAAGGAGGACCTATGTGTTGGGTGTCATTAGACATGCCTAAGTCATCCAATTTTGCATTATACATGACTATAGCAAGCAATTCAAAGGCACTAGTAGTCTTAATGTTTACTCATGAAGTAAGAACCACCATTATTGGAACTATGAACATGGAATGAAAGATTAAAAAGACTAATTTCATCCCCCAAGTGCATTCACCTTAACTTTTCCCCTCCTATCTGTACTAGCTATAAAATAGTTGACCTTGTTGACCTGCCAAAGTGAACGAAGGAGATGAACTAGTTTTCACCATTTTTGGAACTGTCAAAGTACCTTGAGCTTAGAGATGAGATATGGGGATCTAAAGGGACACTCTTGAAGTATCCACATGTGTCAAGACTATTATGAATCTATATAGGTAATTCAAAATCACCTTGTTTTTAGATAAAATCCTTCTTTATATGTTGAACCTACAAAATTTAGATCCAAAACTAATAATTAACACCCATTTGACACTTGGGATGTTGTAAATCCTCTTGACACATTTATTCTTTGGTTTCAGCTATACAATTTCATTAAAAGACACAAAAGATGGCCTAGGATGACATAAAAACAATTTAATAAGTATGACTAAGGTAAAACATCCTATATGACTTTACTAATGACCATGGTGGACTACTTTCCAACCTATGAGACCTTGTGGAAGTTTAAACTCACATGGGGGTTTACCTTATTTAACTTGGGGTCATATTATTCAATTATAATATTATAATTATTATTATGTAATTGCATGAATATGGGGGCAAATTAAGCAAAATTATGATTTCAATGAAAATGCATGCACTTTTGTCATTTAGAATCAGTTATAAAAAACTAAAGTGCATACATGGTAATTATATTTTTTATCATTCATGTTTTTATAAATAGATTAGTTGAACAATCAAAAGGTAGGGCATGTATGTAAACACCTTAAATATGGTCACATGTATTTTAAAATATTAATTCTTGACACATTCTAAACCACTTGAATTGTGCCTAAATACAAGAGTCTTATAATCTATTCCTCTAATACATTAATCTATATGTGGTATTAAACCTCGATTCACCATCACCAATACAAAAAAAAATTACAATTAAAATTATTTATATTACCCTCAAAATACTTCCAGCTCAAGATAGTTGTCTTTGATTCTCCATGATAGGTCTACCCTAGGCAAATAGTTCTAGTATCATTAACTTTTCCACTTGGAGTGGCCTTGTCCCCACACTAAATAATGTATATTTTTTAAATTTAAAATATTATTTTAGGTCTTCCCACATGTTTAGAAAGGTTGACTAAAGGAAATTTTCAAAAAGTTTCACTATATAAGAAAATAAAAACTTTGTTTGAAAAGGGATTTATTGATAGATTGACATTAGCTATTAATCACTTATAAAATATTTCACATTGAGAAAATATAATTTATTCTTCATAAATTTAATATCATTCACTATGATCATTCATAAGCCATGTATGAAGCATATCAAATTAATTCAAGAGTTATCATTGTTAAGAATCAAATCCAAATTTCTAGTTGCATACATATTATCAAGGAGAACAATTTCACACTAACTCTATGTGGGAGGACTATGTGTGTCTTGATTTCATACTCAGAGTATTTGGATATGTAGGAAGTGGAAAATAATCAAGGGGGTTATTGGAGTTATCTCAACCCATTACACTTCCCCTCTCTTTTTACATGTTTATAGCTCTCACAAAGACCCCTAGGGTTTCCAAATCAAAGAGAAATAAAACAATTATATCCACATGAAAATATTATAATTAAAATATCTCATCCCTATCAAAAAACATAGTTACAAAAGGTGACATAGTCAAAGATTCATCATAGTCAACATGGACAACTCTATAGTCGAATGACATGACTGACCTACACTATTCTCTAGGGAGAGTGATCCAATCTATAAAAATATTTAGATCTTAATTTTGATCCTAAATAATCATAGCTCTATCATACCATGATTTTCATTATCATATATTATTTATAGTCAACCAAAGATCAGAAAATATAAGTATCTTGTATATGGTTATGCTTACTAATGTTAACATATGCCATTTATGAATTTTTATTTCAATCAATTATACTTCTACATTCATATTCATTCTTACATGTTATATTTTAAAATTTGAATAGATTTATCAAGTTTTACATCTATTAAATAACATTTAATTTAAAAAAAAAAACAAGGTAAAATATATTTATGAACATGTACATATTTCAATCAATGTTTTTCTTTCCAATTTTTGTTCTAGGGTTTCAAATAAAGTCATGATTTCCAAACACTAAAGAGAAATTTAAGCATCCTTTACTAGGTTTTATCAAGCATTTCTATGGTATTTCTCTTTGACCTTGAGGTTATATTTAAAATCCTAATTTCCATGCATAAAAATATTTATTTGCTTTCAATTTATTTTTCTTTTTTTTCTTGATTTTTTCTATAATTTTGTTTTGGTATTTGTAAATATTACAAGAGTTCTTATTCCATGAAAATAAATATTAAATTTTACGTGAGACATGTTATGAGGGGTATTGATATAATATTCAAGCCATTAGACAACACTATATGTAAACTTTACTTTCCACATATCTCATAAAATATTTGAAATACCTATTTTTTTCTATTATGATAATATTGAGGATTAGTATAAGGAGACAAAATAAATAAAATTAATGATTTCCCAAACAATGATACAATGAAGGATTATGTATATGATGGACATGCATGGTGTTATATTTCTACCTTTTAACAAAAAATTGTCATATCCTTTTTTGATATAAGACCTACATGGGGGCATTCCATTGATGGAATCATTAGTTAATAGGAAAAAATTAAATTTTACATAGCTTCTCGATATTTTTTAAATTTTCTCATCTATTTCATTCTTCTATCTTGGCAAACATGTTCTTCAATAGAACATTATTCTATAATTTGGCTTAGTTTTATGTGGCATTGTCCTCTTTAATGTCTATCATGATCCAAACATCCATGACACTCATCCCATAGTGACTATAATGCACATATTTTATGTCATGTCAGTTTTTCATTATTTCACATTGACTATATAAACATACTTTGGTTCAGATGTTATTTTACATGATTGCATACTCTTAATTATACATCCTATATTATCACACATTAATTCTTTTCCACTAAGGGCATGCAAATTATTACCTCCACATACACTATGAGATATATGGTTATAATTCACATAAACAATGGAGGTATATTTCCTTCTTTCACTTTCTCCACATTCTCCACATATAGTGCACACTATGCCTAGACACATGTTATATATTGTTTTGATCCCTCCAATTATTCTATTTTAGATGATTTTACAGTTTTAATTGCATAATATCAACATTAAAATACTCCTAAAATAGAAAAATAATAATCAAATATGTTAAAAAATGAAAAACATTCAAATATTGAAAAAAATACAAAAAAACAAATATGTCAAAAAAATAAAAACATTCAAATATTTCAAGAAAGAAAAAAAATATAAAAAATCTAAAATAAATAAATAAATTAGGATATGAGTATGACATGAGTTGTTAGTTCAATTCCTTTACATATGTTATTTATTACATATTTTGGTACATAACTTGTTCTTTTTAATACACACATGTATTTCACAAGGTATTGTAGATGATATTTTTGGATTATATAACACGTCAGTCTTGTACACTTGGCAAGCTCAGACCTTGATTTTTATTCTCATTTATAGACCTTTACCATTTATACAAGTCTATAATTTACTCTCTCTTGTGCCACTTGGCCTATGTTTTAGTCCAACCATTCTTATATTGATGACCTAGGCCTTTTATATTACCCAAAATGCTTAAACATTTCCTATCTTATGCTTTAGAAAACTCTGAGCTTGTACCTATTTTCATGCTCTATGGACAATTGCATCTTAGATAAACACCTATGTCGATGAAATATTCCTACTCTAACAAAAGTGTTTAGTGACCTAAATTAATCTAATTTTCAAATGAAACATATCATAATGGTTAGTCTAAGTGCTTTACTTTGATTTATCTCTCCAAAGGGATTGATATAAATAAAATATCAACACTCATTCATTCCTTACTTGCAATACACCTAGCATATACCAAAGAAACCTATGAAAAAAATTCAATCAAGCACTCAGTAAAGTAAATATTTCCTATGTTTTCCTATTCTCATATTAGTCATAGGAACAACACATACACTAGTCTGAAGTACTAAAGGAGCCTCCTAGGAGTTATGTTTTCCAAGTTACAAGATAGGTCATTATTGTACTCATTTTCCACATATTTCATGGTTAAAAAAGAAACCAACATATAGGGGATAAATAAATTAGGCTAAAACCCTTTTTAGAATATTAGATATGTAGGAAAAACTCATTGATAGAGGACTATTTGGGGCCATATCAACATTGTGTGCTAACTGACCCATTTTTTTACATGGTCACTATGAAGATGAAGAAATAGGGTTTCAAAATTTCATGAAGAGAAATAGTCCATAACCTAGATATGAATTCATTAGAATGAAGGTGAAGTTAAACCTAGAAGCATTCAGGTGGTCATATATGTTTTTAGCTGGTATTTAATATAGGAAACCTACATTAGGTAAAAATAATAGCATCAATACAACTATGCTAATATTTGTAGCTCTAGAGGCACTTAATCCAAAATTTGATGACTATTCTAGAATCATTTACCATTCTACTTTATGCCTATTCTAGCTCTATAACTGCAATAGTATTAAAACTAAGTACCATTACTTCTTGGTCATTTCCATATCTAGCACAATTTTACTTACTATTTTTATCCTATCATAGTTTAATTAATTAATCATATATTATATCTAAGTTTATCATATAATTGACCTACTTTAGAGATAATTTATAATCCTTAAACCCTAGAATACCTCTACCCTTCAACCCTAGATAACCCCAATATATATCATTTTAGGGTTAAACATTTAATGAACCTAGTCTTTAAACTCCAAACCATATGTTAATTAGGGTTATCTAATTTTTTCTATTATTGATCTATGATTTATATAAATTCAAAAAAAAATCATTTCTAAAGAAATAGAAAATGTTAATGTGAAAACTCATTTTAAAATGGAAGATAGAGAATCATTTATTACTCATCTCAATAATAAAAATATTTTAATTGATGCATTTTTGTATGTTACAAGAGATGAAATAAGTAAACATGATAAAACTAAGGTTTCTTCACCTAGTGATGGTGATTCTTTAGAAGGTACTATAAATAATTCGATGCCTATCAATCAAACTATATCTAGTGGAGACATAGATTATCTTTTTCAACCTTTGTTTCTTTAAACTACTATTTCTACATCCACTGTGGGGATAACAAATGTTTAAACTAAAATATTGGTTTCTATGACTATTCAAACCATGATTGCATCCCCTTTGGTGGCTACTCAACTTGTTAATATAAATCCCAATGGGATCATAGTTAAAATACTCCTTCAAGTTATAAAGACCTTGGAGAAAAAAGTTACAAACATTGAACAAAATGATTTAAAGTCTCCTCATGCCATTGATTCCCAAGATATTGCATAACCCTCTTGCACTTGAGATATCTTTGTACCCTTCTCCAACTAGTATTGTTGGACCTAAGTTCACATTTTATGATGACAAGGGTGATCTTGAACAACATATATGGACCTTTTATGTGGAATAGTCAAGGCATGCCTTAACTATGCCTCCAATGATGAAATTTTGACCAAATTATTCTCAATAAGCCTCAATTACTATGCTTTAAGGTTGTTCTATGATTTACCTCTCCAATCTGTGAAAGCATTCAAACCTCTTACATATTAGTTTTTATCACACTTTTACATTAATATTTTTTAAAATGTTTTGTATGCTCAAATTACCAAAATCAAACAAGGAACAAATGAATATATCAATGAATATGTCTTGATTCATAAGACAATGTTGGCTAAAATGACCAATACTATGGCAAATAAGGAGTTAAAATACATATTAAAGTAAAGTTTACTTTCTCATTTACATGATTCTATTATTTTCAATAAGTTCAAATATTTTAATGACTTATGCCATGTTATATGGGACCATGAAATGAAGATTATTTCATTGAATAAGCTCAAGTATACAACAAACATACAATCTCTATCTACACCTAATGCTAAATTTAAAATCAAACCAAGTTATAAGGTAAAACCTTGTAAGCCTAAAAATGAAACAACCACCACAGTTAGCATAGTTTCATAATAGCTTAATCAGCTTGTCCTATAGAGTGTACTAAAGAAACAATTTACATGCTTACATAAGTATCTTGCTTCATTACTCCTATGACTAATAGAGTGTCATCTTATATCTCTCCCTCATTATATAGAGGTTGATATAAATAGACCTTTACCCAAAGGATATGATGCAAATGATTATTGTGATTATCATTAGGGACCAGGGCATTATATGAATAAATGATTTACCTTGAAGCATAAGATCCAAGACCTTATTGATGACCAAAAGATTAATTTTAATGATCCTCCCAAGGAATTTGGTTTACAACATAGTGATTACTAGAAACAAAAAATATTTAACAATCCTTTGAAAGACCAATCCAATAAGGAACTCGAAGTAAAAATGGCATATAATACACATCATCCTCCGTCACATTATGCACACCTATTAGATGGGATTATTGGTACTTATACATGACATATACCTCCTATGGTTTAGAGACATTTTATTACTTTCAATGATAGTGAGGTTAAGGATGATGAATATGATCTTAATTCCTTATTCATTTGAGCATAGCTTTATAAAAACCTTATATACAATGTTATTATTGATATTATTAAAAGTGAAAATGTTTGTGCCATGACATTACTTATGCATTTGGGTTATAATCATCATGACTTACATCCTTCTACATGATCATTTAGAGAATTCAATGGAACTCCTAGATGGTTATTGGTGATATTATCCTACCATTATAGGTTAGTCCCACATATGTGGTTAATACATTTTTAATTATACCTTCTATATGAATCTGATATGTTATTGGGAAGACCTTGGATATATACTCTTTTAGTAGTAAATTCTATATAGACATAATATTTTCAAACTTTTATCAATTACTGATGCTTTTTATCTTGTAAAAACCCATCAAATCTCAATCTCTCTAAGTGCATGCCATAAGGGGTGCACCAAAAAAGGGGTGGGTAGACCATTGGTGCTTCACATGATTGTTGTCCCTTTTTCCACTTGAAATCTACACACTTGTCTCTTAAAAACCATTCCCCTAATCTTTTCCTCTAATTTTACACACTCCTATAGTCTTTTATCTCCTTCATTATCCCTCTCCCTAACCTAAACCCTTTTTTGATAGTTTACATGACTATGTCAGCCACATCGACCTTGTATTTTTATTGACAAAACTTATTAAGGTCTAGGTCAACCTCTGGCTAACCTAGTCCATGACCTAGTTAGTTTTTGTCAATTATGATACTAGGTCAACTGGGTCGACCATGTAGGCCAAAACTTTTGGAAAGGTTTAGTGTAAGTTTCACCTATATAAACACAATAATTTTTACATTTCTAAAATATAATAAGTAAGATATGTTGCACATCTACTTATCCACCATTATATTTGAGGAACAAGCTTAGGGCTACATACAATCTTTAGAATATAGATATTATCTTATGGAGATGTTTTTTGGATGCATTGATAGGTTGTGTAGCCTAGAGCTGATTTATCCTTTTCATACTTACATACCACACCAACTTGTTACAAATCACCTTATCCAAGGGAGAGATTGAGGCTTGATGGGTTTGTCCTCAAAGGTAAGTATTTCTAACTTTGTTCTTCCTTTGTAAGAGTAGATAGATATGCATTTTTAATTTTCTTCCATGCATTAAGATTTAATATACATTGACATGAGTATATGTATTATATACATGTTTTATTTTAATATTTATTGGGATTTGTTCCACAAGATTTGGTGAGCAACATATTATATTTTTCTTTACTTATTATTAGTTTAAGTGAATATGAAAACATAGGACCTAATTAGGGTTATTGCATAGTTTTGCTTGACTGAAGGATTTGGAA
This sequence comes from Torreya grandis, assembly GCA_037957365.1. Taxonomy (NCBI): domain Eukaryota; kingdom Viridiplantae; phylum Streptophyta; class Pinopsida; order Cupressales; family Taxaceae; genus Torreya; species Torreya grandis. The sequence continues at coordinate 497,653 of JARHVA010004770.1, read as the reverse complement.
CCTTCCCTAGTGATATTATTTTGATAAAATATCCCTTAGCTAGGTCTAGTAGATCCATATTAGTCATGACCTTGATTATCTAATCCATCCCCAATTGAAAATGTAATTAGGAACTATCTTATTTGAGCTAGGATTGATTTTAGAATCTATTACATTTCCCATTGCATACATTTTGGTCAACCCCAACATGAATCTAACCCTTGAAAGTTTTTTTCATGCTTTTCATTTCTATCATTTTTTATTTATTTTTATTTACAATACTAGATTGACAAGGCTAATATAGTTTTAACTTCTATGCATAGGTTTAACACATAGTCACATTAAAATGAATCTATTCATTCTATGTAGGTATTCATTAGATACAAGTTACTAGATCAAACATGTCAAAATAGTATTCTTATTTAGTCCTAGATAATAAATTAAGTCAACTAGATTGACTTAGTCTTTTAGTTAGCATCCAAAATAATAAACAAAGTCATATAGGTCAACATAGTCTCTGAGTTAGCACCCAAATAAAAAACTAAGTTAACTCGTTCAGCTTAGTCATCTTAATAAACTTCAGAAAATAGGGTTTCATATAAATAGTTTGACCTAATTGACTTAGTTGGCATAACTTTCAAGCAACATTCAAGGCACTTTAAAAAAAATTTGCAATCATCAACATATTCCAACCTACCAAGGTTCCTTTATCTCTCTCTCTCTCTTTTAATTTATTAATTCAATATATTTCCATTTTTTGCAAGTTTGCAGTCTTAAAAACTATAATCATACAACAACTTGACCTAGTCAACTTAGTTTTTTATCATGTCTTCTATCTAAACGACTAAGTCAACTTGGTCAGCTTAGTTCTTAAGGACTCTTGCTTCTATAGAATAGTGTCAACCTAGTCAACTCTATTCTATAATGTTTGCATATAGTGTTATCTAAAATAACTCTATACCATTCTTAATTTGATATTTAACATCTATATGCTAGTAATTAATTCACACTTTGATTTTCAACTATTTACATGCTTAGAGTAGTTCACATAGTTTAATTATGTGTTTTTTTAAATATTTTTTAGTTGCACTATTTTTAATACACTACCAAATCACACAATACTCAAAATGCATTTAACATTTTTCCTCTAAATGCCTACCTACTTGAATTTCATCACCAAGGGGGAAGCTGACTTGGTTTTCTAGCCAAGTATAAAGATGTGGTTAATGGTATATATTGGAAAATCACCTGACACCCTTGTTTATATAATATTTTAAAGTGAGGTAGTAAGACCCAATACCAAGCTAGTACCATTACCAACATAGATCCCTTTTAGCCTAAATGTCTCGAAACCATCCATAGATTACTTTCTAGTTCCCTATTTTAGCTAACTTCCCTATCACACTTAAAATAACATTTCATAATAATCTAAAAATGCTCAAGATGACCACATAGCATTTAATTTTTAGTTGACTTCTTTCTCTCTGATCATTGTGTTTTGTATTAAAAAAACTTGCATTGGCCAGCATTGGTGTAAGGTTTTATGTTGTGTGTCAATTGGATCATTCTTTTTGATCCAATTATTTGTGTGTTTACTTTTATTTCTTGATTCAAATTACATTTCAAAATATTTTCCTATTTATAGCACACTATCATTTTATTCAACACAGTATTTTATATAATATATTTTGTTTTATTATTTATAGTACTAAGTTAACCTAGTCAATCCAATACTCCTTTTTTCCAATTAGATTACACTACTAAGTTGACTTAGTTGAATTTATATCCTTATTAGGCTATATTTTTCCCTATCTATAGTACTAAGTTGACCTATTCAACCTTATAATCTTTTCCATTAGCTAGGTTATGATACTAAGTTGACATATTCAACCTTGTATCCTTCTTAGCTCAGTCTCATACTCTATTTATAGTTTTAAGTTGACCTAGTTAATGCTATGTTCTTTTCTATCTTTTATTTCCATTTGATTTTGAATCAACATTATATTCCCTAATCTATGTCATTCATCATGAACTTCATATTTTAAGATAAAACTAAGTTAAATTTAATAGATATGATGAGATTTACCAAACCTAATAGGTTCTCCCATTAGTATATTGTGGATTCTACCCTAGATTAAAGTAATGTGCATGTAGCCACTTGCACTAAAAACTATGGGACCCCTTCTCATTCCTCTTCACTTCGTAATCTTCTCTTCTCATTTTAAGATCAAATTGAATTAGAGTATACCCAAAAACATCTCTTTTTCATCAATGAGTTTCCTCAACATTGAGGAAAATGTCCTTATACCATTTACCATCTAATGATAAGTGGTCAAGTCGAGGATCCCCATTCAACTTCTCCCACATTCTCACATTGATTTGGGGACACTAGATTCTTTGCCTCTCAACTTCTTCCCTCTATTTTTAGCCCTTCTCATACCATTATATATTCCTCTTTTATTTCCTCCACCTTCATTCCTAGTATCTATACTAACATGATAGGTTCTCCATCTAGTGGGCCTCTTCCAATACCCACCCTTCTCAATTCTTCCACTAGTGCATAATTTTATACCCATGGTAACCATGCCTCTAGTGACACTCCCCCTCATCCCTCTACTAGTACATCTTTTTCCACATAATAAAATCATGATATGAGTGCCTCACATACCAATAATTCTTTTCTAGCTACTACTAACACCCATAGTGGTACCCAAGCCACTACTACCAATTCCAGTGCTTCACACAATGCCAATAATACCACTCAAACCCATCAAATTCTATTACAACCTCTTAATAAAATGAATGATTTCCAAGATAACAATGAAAATCAAAAAATTCAAATGAAAAATCATCTTATCCATATTCAAACCTTCCCTCACCAAATTCTATGGGGCACACATAACCAAAATGTTCCCCCTATTCCTCTTTAGGATTCCCATGGTAATATTATCCATAAATATCCTCTTATTAATAAAAAATAAATTATATTCAAAATGAGCCTCTTACATCTCAAATTTTTAATATTGACATAGGAGGTATCACCCCTACCATTACTTACAATGGGTCAACCGATCCTACTCTTCACTTAAAAACATTTGGAAATCTATCTAAAGACTGGGTCAAGTTAAATACCTTTGGATCTACCAATATATTAACAAATCCTCTCATGTGTGATGATTTATATTATTACAACTAACTCAAATTTCATTCCACCACTAATTTTAAATATTTAGTTAATGCTCTAGTCCAAGAGTTACAAACTCGTGATCTCCTTGAGAATACCTTGGCCCATTTTATCAATTGTAAGTAACTTGAAAAGAAAATAGCACAAGATTTCATCAAATTATGGAAGACCTTATTTAAAAAATGTAAACATAATATGGTATATGAAAACCTCTTTCATATGTTTACCAATCCTCTTTTTCCCAAGTTGTAATATTGGGTCTAGAATCTCTCTCCATGTACTTTGGAAGAGGTCATTAACAATGCCAAGTGTAAAGATTTCCTCATACATCAGTTCAAGTCATCCCAACCTTCAATGGGTACTCCCATGTTAATAAATAATAATAATTATCATGCTATGAAAGATGACTCTTATGATAACATTCATAGTATTCAAGATGTTATTCCCAACCTCCATAACAAGCTTCCCCTCCTAACCACATCAATAATCCTCATTTATCTTCAAAAAATAACATAAATGTTCATAAACCTTTATCTTTAGTATAATTAAAAAAACATATACCAAGGCTTCTTCCATGATAAATTGATCGCACTCATCCCATGAAATCTTGGTGTGATCCTAATAAATTTTGTTACTTTCATGCTAGTTGGGGTCATTCTCATGAAAATTGTAGGCAACTTCATAATTTATCTATGGATTTACTTCTCAATCCCAAGTTTGATCATGATTCTATAATTCATAAATGTCAAAAAGCCTGTGGCATTTCCTTCAAATCCCATGAAACATAAAATAAATCTCAATATTTGAATTAGCCTAATTCTCATTTTATAATTTAAAAATATCCTCGTATAAATCACCAAGATAACCCAGACAGACCTACCCCTTCTACCAATAATGTTGGTAGTCTTCTTGAATCAACTCTTGAAGATAATGTGGTTAATATGACTAATAATTGAATAATGGTTTCCCTCATTGATCCTCATTCCATCCACATTACTTAATTATCTCACAAATTTTATGTTATCCAAGACTCTTCTCCAATTCAGTTAATAGATTTGGGGCAAGCACACCTGATATATTTTGATGAACCCATTCCAACACCTCCCTTTGATAACACTTATCAACCATTTCTCCAACCTCTTTACCAATCACTAATGATACTCAACCTTCTATCATCACATATTCTAATCTATCTCAAACCAAACCTACATCAACTAACCCATCTTTTCAAGATAATCAGCAAACTTGTACTCTAATTAAACCTTCCACCTCTTATAAACATAAATTCACATGTACTTTGGCTCCTCCTTTCAAGGACCTCCTTTAAAACTATGCACATCTTTCTAATAATACCCTTATGGGTTATGATGAGTGGGATCCTATTATCAAACTTACTAATCTCCCATCTCAAATTCCATTTCTTAAACTTATGTGGATCTCTCTACATCATCGTAATCATATTATTAGCTCTTGTTTGAAATTAACATCCCTCATCCTGCCCTAGAAGGTTGTGAATTCACCTTATTTGGATCAAAGGATAGAATTTTAGAATAGTGTGAAGAGATGTCTGTACATGTTGATGAAACAATGGGCACTTCTCTTTCCCTCAAATTCCCCATTTCTTCTATGATCCCTAGTGAGATTTTGATTCATGTGGATGATCCTCCTCTATTTATTAGTGTACAAATTGGTGATATCCAAGCCAAGAATGCTTTTATTGATGAGGGTTATTTCACTTGTGTTGCTTCTCTTGATTATTTCAAAACACTTAGATATTATGAATGTATTCTTAAATCCACATTTAATGCATGTCAAGGTTATTATTGAATTAAAATGCCTCCATTAGGTTATGTGTAGCTCCCCATCACTATCCCACCTTTCACCTTTCACATAAAGGTGATTATCTTAATCTTTCTTATATCTTATAACATTTAGCTTGGTGGGCCATGGACTCATCACATGAGAGTAGTTGCATTTTCATCTTGTCAATGTGTCAAATTCCCTCATAATGGAGCCATCTATAGTATTCACGGTGACACTAATCATTGAAATTTTTAACAATTCCAAGACCATGGTGTATTCAAGATTCTTAACCTTGAACCCTTTCCAAGTATTCTATTTCATGAATCTCAATAGTTTAACTTTATTATAAATTCCACCTGAGGTTACAATGGTCTCCCCAAACTCATCAGGGATATACCCTAACCTCCTATATTATGATGATGATGACCTTGATAAGATCAATCTCATGATTAAAACCTTAGATCTCTAACCTCATCTCATTTCTTAGCTTTCCCATTTTTTGTAACATCATTCCCATCAACCACCTTATGAAGATATACCCATCATTTTAAATAAATATTTACATTACATTCATCATACCACATTAGATGACAAGGTCATCCTTACCTATTCCATTGATCTTCATACACATAATTATGATAATGGCTATACCTTAGATGATCCATTTTATTAGGTCTTGTTTAGGCTTGATATTCTAAAATTATTCATTATCATTCCTCTTTACTTCAGTCTTTTAGAATATCTTCTAGCATTACATACTATATCATTCCTAATATTAGTATTTTTCCTCTTAATTATAGGTTATATGTGGTTTACACACCTAAAATTTATAAATATCCTCATAGGAGTATGCTTATGGATCATGTTATGACTAGTCCATATCACTTTGCCAGATACCAAGACCCCTCTAGTTGACTTATCTTTGAGATGCTTATGACTATCCTTTAGCCTTTTGTGCATCCCACCCCTTCCTCAATAGAGCCTAGTTTGGATCCTATTCCCACTCCCTCTATTGTTGATTATCTTCCTATTTCTAATCCTATTTCTCCTTCATTTAAGCCTTGCCTAGTCTCCCCACCAACCTCACCTTTACTTGGTGATGGTTTGATCCCTTTATTGTAGCTTGCTCATTTACCCACCAAATGGGTTGATCAACCATATTTTGAAATTCATAAATTTTCTAATCACTAGACTAGAGACTATTCATTATACCAATCTTCTTTAGATTTTATTTACACTCCTCCTATGAATACACATACCAAGTCTACTCACAAGCATATGTGTTGCTTTCATGGCACAAATAATCATTCATACACACATTATCATAAGTTAAAAATATATATCAACACCTTTAATCTCACCATTACTCATCCCATAGACAAGGCTATACTTCCACTAAAAGTTTTACCTTGATATCTTCCCAAATATGGAGAGGTATACTATCTCTAGCACCAATGTGGTACACATCACACTAATCAATGTTGCATATTTTAGTAGCATATCAAAGATCAAATCATAACCATTCATGAACCTACTACCCTTCTTTATATGGGTATCCCTCACAATAAGCCTCCCCCTTACTCCCCCATGGCTCCACCACATGTGGTCCCTTCTCTACCTATTGTTTCTCTACCCATGAGTCCCTCACCTATGGATCCTCATTCTCTAGGGGCACCTTCTCCACCAATAACCCCTTCATATCTCATAGAGGCCATTCTCATTCCTTCTCCTTAGCATCCCCTACATGATATACATCATTATAATGATCCTTCCATCATTATTACATTCTATATCAAAGAGATTCGACACAAAGTATTTTTTCAATTGTCCCTAAAGATCAATAAGACTTTTGATATAGTTTGAGTTTGGCTTCATAAAAAATTATCAAATGTTATGGATAATGTGTGTGGACAAATATATTAGTACTTATGGACAAAATCATGGTGCTATTTCACTTATTTCTTCATTGATTAGATGGGTGCTCCAAATTTACATTTATCTACTTTATATCATTTGACATTTTGTCAAATTATTATCTATCTTACATGGGTTTTTTTATGCACTATATATTTTTTATGATATAATTATTCTTATTATGTTCTTTTATGGATTCCTTTTTACATACTTGTTCTTATTGACTTCATTTTCTATGATTATCTTGTTCCTTTCATGATTATTTGTTATCTTATGTATATAAACATGGATAATTATTATTATGACTTGGTTATACAAACCTTGCTCCCTTTAGTTATTTCTCATTTACCATGTGATTCGTTCACAAACAATTCATCTCATTATAATCTAATTTTACTAGTCCATTTTGGGTCTCCCCTTCTTCCCCTTTATTCCCTTTTGAAAACTAAGCATACACATGGTTGAGACTTGAGATAACATGTCGGTTCATAGTAAATCCTAAGTGTTATAGTTAGTCATATCTTTGAATACTTATATTAATTTAGCCAAAGCCTAAAGCTCATTCATGTGTGTCACTCTATCTCTCATGATTGGTCATTCTAAAGTCTGTATGGAGGAGGGATCTTAAAATCCTTAAACATTCAAAATCCAAATCATTTAATAAAATTCAATGATCTAAAAGGAAACATTTAAAATTTTCAAAAGTCAAATCACACTAAAAGACATGATTCTAAGCACATCTCCTCTTTCTAATAAAATATCAAACTCCATATTTGGACTCATGATAGATTTGAGGTCCATTGGGGTGTAGTAGGCTAGTAGATTAAAAAGAAGAATAAACAATTATTTTAGTGATATCTACATTCTCACTCAAGTACCCAATCCTTGTAGTAGACCGATGACTTTATAAGTGATCCTGAGGAATGGGGAACACATTGTGGGAAGGTAGGTCCATTTTAATTTTATTGTTCAAACTACCAACATGAGTTGATCTTATTACCACACTTATTTTATTTCACAAATTTATGCATAGAGTGAACATGTATCCTTTTTATATCGATGGTCACTAGTCACTTATTGTCTTTCTCATGTCCTTAGTATGCCTCATCTCTCATAATATTATTATGCTATGCTTCTTACATTCCATTATTCACTCCCTAAAATCCTAATATTTCCCCTTTAGAAATATTATTTTGTTCATTGATCACTCCCCATAAGAATTTCATTTGTGAGTTGTAGTGTAAGACCATGGATAGAACCTAGTCTTCCTTGAAAATTACAAAAAATTTCACATTACCATTCCAAACATCCCCTATTACCATATTTTCACATTATTTCTACCTCCTTATTGTTCAATTTGTGATTTGAAATGTAAGAATATGGATAAGACCTGGCCTTCTTCAAAATTTTCCAATCCACAAGTTAAAATGAAATTACATGTGTCAAATATGATATAAGATATGATTAATTATGAGTTACATGTCATTGACATGCTTCCCATATTCATTTAGTATGTTTTATGCCTACATTAATATTTCATCTTATATCTTCTTATTTTTTAATTGCATGTAAGAATCCAACCACTTTTTTTAACTTTTTCATACTTTCCAACTTGAATTAGTGTGATTAATTTAAGATAATTTTGTCAATTTTGTTTCTCTTTTATATTTCCCAACGTGATTTAGTATGATTGATTGAATTAATTAATTTGTTTTTATACCATTAATATTTCATGTGCTTTCCATTTTATTACATTATTTTCATATTTCCCAACATGATTTAGTATGATTTTACTTGTTTTAATTTGGTGCCAATATTTTTCATTGTTCAAAAACATTTTTCCCTCTTGTTTACCACATTTTTCTTTATTATACTTACTCATCTTTTTTTTATTTCATATTTCCCATCATTATATAGTTTGTAGTGAATTTATTTTTATTAATTATATTTTTCCATGTCTTTTTGTCTATTTATTTTTAACCATACATGGGTACTACATAATTCCAAAAAATAAAACACCATAAATATATTTCCTATAACATATATAATAAAAACAAAATAAATGGCTAGAAAGAAATATATCCATGCATCCACAACAAAAACCAAAATATAACCCATAAGATCAACATCCAACTATCAAAATGGAATATATATATATATATATATATATATATATATATATATATATATATATATATATATATATCAATCATGTGTCTTAATAAAAAAAGTAAAAAAATACACCACTCTAAATCTATGTAAAGGATCCATCATGTCTATCTCATAACCTCACCACACTGCCCATAGATGCCTTAGACTATCACCTCTACATTATGCATTATAATGAGGTCATTTGAGATCTCAACCTACTACTTGTCCCTATAGGTTAGCCACCTGGGCCTGAACCTATACCAATTAGATTGTGGTAGCCATATGCATGACTCTCTCCTAAGCTAAGGCTTGTTAAGCCTATACCTCTCTTTTTCCCACCCCTATTATTGGATGTAATACATCTCTGCATGCTTGTATATGCCTCACAACCTCCCTTACCAGTCTAAACCATCCCACCTGAGATGGGGAAAATGGTACCACAAGATCATCCAACATGGTGGGGTCGTATGGTATTAGGACCCCATCCAAAATATCATAGTGTGCTATCGTAACTAGGGATCTCCATTTGATCTCCTCAACCATAGGATATATAAAATTCAAACCAAATAGATATAAAATAACATATAAATCTCAAAATCTATCTATCTATAATCATATACAACTATTATTCTATCTCAAAGACTAACAAATCTAACATTTATTACCTATCCCAGTGTCACTAACCATTATCTCCTCGTCTGCTTGTCTACCAACTATGGTCTCTCCATTAGACTAACCCCTAAGCACCTCATCTATGGGATACCTCCTAATAAAATCAAAACATATAGTCACCACTTGTGCATATATCATGCCTCTCCTTAGTGGTGTCTGTATCAACTAGTTCTACCCTAAGCCAATTAAAGAGTCATCCTGGATAACCACCATATTGATCAAATTTGAATTTTAGTTAATCTGGGTCAACCCATACTATTTTTAACTTTTGAATAAGGTTTCCCTATATTTTATAGGGTGCCATATTGGTCTATCATCTTACTTATCCCTTCTCTAGTTTTTGTTGAAGCCTACCCTCCTTGTACTAGGCTAGTCAACCAAAGTCAACTTTGGTCAAACCTAGTCAAAGTGCCAAATTGTGTTGAATATGTCCTAATATGATATTTTATATGTTTCAAGGTGTATTCAAGACTTAAATTGGTCACTTTCTAGGTTTCATATGAAAAAAGGGTCATTTGGCCACATTTTTAGCTTATTAATTAACTTGTATGAATGGTGGAGTTACAAAATTTGTCAAAAAAGTGAATCTCAACATGGAAGAGGTTAGGATCAGTTATAAAGTGGTTATTTTTAGTTAAATATTTAGTTATATGTAGAAAATGGAGTTTCTCCTTAATTTTAGGGCCTTTTGGGCACTTGTACGGAATAGATGATATCCCTTGTAGCTATAAATGTGGGTGGAGTGCCTCTTCACCTCCCCACACTATTTTCCATGCTTTGTTTTCAAGTATGATACCAAAAATTTTAGTTTTTCTCCTTTTTCCTCCATTTTCTCTTTACAAACTAAGGAAGCTCAAATTCAAACACTTGGTGTGGGTTGTATAGTTGGATTTTGGGAGAATGGTCTTGGGAGTGGATAGTAATCTAAGTGTACCTAAAATCTATATCAATAACATTTAATTTGGTGCCTCCTCCCTTATGAACAATTTATAAAACTCTAGGTATATTTTAATGCATATACAACCATGAGGGGTCTCCTTTTGAGCCAGTTTCTATTTCTTGTGTTTAGTTTTGATGGGTTTAATGTTTTCACATGTTTCTAATGCCCTCCCCATGGGTTATATATATATATATATGGAAGTCTCATGAGTGAAATAAGCCTCTTCTAGGCTTGTATATGCTTCCAAAATGGTCTTTTCACACTTGCAATTATCTCAAGCACCATGAAGGAGATTTCTAATGTTGGATGGAAGAAGGGACCTTTTTTCATATCTTTTAATCCTTGAAGATACATTTTAAGGTGTTGAGACTAGTTTTCAATCCATAAAAACTCAAATCAATGCTCAAATGACCATGTTTCCCATCACTGTCAGCCCTCACAAAGATATCTTCACCTACAGGTGACATTAGTAGAGTTTTATAGAAGCATTCTATAGGTTTGAATTTTTTTGAGGTCTATAGAATAAGTTTATATATTATAAATAATTTTTGTGACTCTTAGAAGCATACTAAGAGTAGAAGAATGACCATATGACAAATTTTGAGATCTCAGGCCTCTTGTCCCTAAAAGACTGAAATAGAGGCCCATAAGTTTTGGATGACCTTTTTAAGCATTCCCCATATGTGACCCAATACATATTAGGGATTAGATCCTATAGTCCCTAAATAAGTCAAGGCATATGCAAAGGATGAGTTCTTGGAGATGAGTGGAGATGGGATTTTTCAAGGTCTAAAGATGGCTTCAAACACACTAAAGTTTAGTTAGTATTATCTAAATGTCTAGACCATAATAAGCCTTTTCATCCAAATTGGTAGGACAAGGTCAAGTTGCATGATAAAATAGTATGTTTCTGTCTAAGGTATCGTTAATAATGTGATATGACACTCAAGGGAAGGATGCATTTGGGTTTCATGCTTCCACTCATACCTTAGTCTATACCATAACCACAAAACATGCCACCTACAACCAATTGCATGACTGAAATAGGTAGTGACCTATATGGTTATGTCAAGGTGTTTGAAAATAATAAGAGGAAAGTAAAAATTGAATGTTATTTGGGAGCAAAAATTAGGATGGTGTTCCTTGATCTCAAACCTTAGTATCACCTCAATGCACACCCACAAGCACCTATAGGTAGAGTATCCCAGTACAGGTAGATAGTAAACAAAAAATACATATTTTTAAGGTCAACAATGCATAAGATGAGGTGAATAGGTGATAAAAATGAGAGAGTTATAAAATAATCATAAATAATATCTTTTATAATTACTCTCAAACACATTTAAGATACTTATATTCAAACAAGTATAACAAACAGGGGTCTTTCATAAGAAGACAGTCACAGTCATGATAAGTGTGCTCAGTCTTAACTATGCAAAGTATGGGGAAAAATTAAAAGAATGAAGTTATAAATGGTACTTTGTATATTATTTTTATGTTAAAATAATTATATTACCAAATTCCACAAGATATATAAGGTTAGAACCCTCATCAAGCACATGCACTCTAGTGACAACCCTACATATTATAAATGTAAGGTAACCAATCTTGGAATTTGATGATTTGAGGTGTCAAAACATTGAACAAAGGGATAAATTTTGGTACTAATAGTCCTTATCACTTGAAAAAAACACATAAAATACTCATTTTACTCAGATAAATATGGTAGATACCATTATTCTATCTCAAAACAAGCATACTCCCCTCAAAATAAAACATTGGTAGTTTTGTGAAAAAATGATTATTTGGAAAGTAGGGGATGCTATTTATATTTTAGGAATGTTTGATAATAGTTATCACACCTAATGAAAGATATAAAACCTTTATATAAGTTTTGAGGGCAAACAGGGGGGGCCTAGACAAGGAAGTCTTCAAGTAGACCTAGTGAGGCAACATGCAAACCTAGCCTCAAATGAGAGATCACTTTCAGTTTGGGCCTTAGGAAAGCATCTCAATGACTTGGGTCATCTTCATAGAGGTATATATAATCTTTTTAAACCATAACATTTTATGTTAATCCATTTTGGATTTATATTGAATCTAAGTTGCAAGAAAATCTTTTGGAGAAGGCCTATGCCTAATTGCTAGATAGGGTCACTCTTCATTTCTAGATCTAAGGAAGATATTAAAGTGATGGTAACATGTTTTTGGGATGTATATAAAGTTTTTTGAACCTTTAGTATTTAGGGAAATCCATCAAAAATCCATATTTTGACTTGAAAGCTCCCATACCTCAAAGAATGAATGAAAATGGCTTGAGTGGCCAAGTTGAGAAGCTCAGAACTCTCTTGATACTTTGCATGTGACCCTGAGGTGATTATAAAAGGTATAAAGGGTCTGAAATAAGACCTAAAAGTAATTTTATGAGAATTCCAAGATATATTATTTATGAACAAATGTTAAGACCCAAAATCACCTCAAAACCCTTGCAAACCCTCCGCAAGGACTTGATTGGGAAGTTGAAGTAAATGAAGTATCAAAAATGTGTGGAAAGACCATGAAACCACTTGAATGATGTACGGGACTCTATAAATATTCTCCACATGTGATTGAGGTATATGGACATGTACATAATATGTCAAAACAAGGATCTTTTGACCTTTTTGTGTGTTTTGTAGGAATAAAGAAATTTTATGAAGCCAAATTACCCTTGGGGGATATCTTAGGAATTTTTATAATTCATCATTTCCATTTTATCATCCATCCAAACTCTTAATCCTATCTTCTACCTCTTTAATTTCAACCATTCTAGTGGGTAGTTAGTGAACACTTAGGGAAAAGTTGTGAAACTCAATTTGGAAAGCCTTCTAAGGCTTATTTCTTGAAAATAATGCTATGGACACTTTTAGACACATGTCATCAATCCTTATCCATATATCAGACTAAATAATTGGGAAGGTTTTAGGTGTCATTTGTGAGAGGTGCATGGAGAGAGATCATTTTGGAACTGTCATGGATGATGGTGCATGACCAAGAGAAAAGGAGTGATTAGAGACTATTAAAAAGAATGTGAATACCTATTAGTAACATATCCTACTCATACACATCATCAAAATTTATCAGTTGCATTGATAAGGTAGTTTTGGAGGACAAATCATGAGGGGTAATTTTATGTGCAAGGAAACAAGTTTCTTGACCACTTTGCAGGTCCTAGATGATTAGAGATGACATTTTTAACTCATTTTACTACATGTCTCACCCCATATCTCTCTCACATGCAAAAATAATTGATATTTTTAGTTGTGACAAGTCTCTCTCTCTCTCTCTCTCTCTCTCTCTCTCTCTCTCTCTCTCTCTCTCTCTCTCTCTCTCTCTCTCTCTCTCTCTCTCTCTCTCTCTCTCTCTCTCTCTCTCTCTCTCTCTCTCTTCTATAAATTGAACCTTTTTGGCTATTGTATGCATCTTATCACCTTGGTATGGTGAATCCCTTACAAATTTTTTCCTTGAATAAATAAATACAAGTGTTTTTACCTCATTCAATATTTCACTAACTATACATGATGGTTATTAGACTTGTGCAAGTGTAGTTTCATTTACCTTCACATGTTGCTCCTATTAATACCTAGTGTTTTATGATCTCTCTTTTACAGGGTAACAAGAAGTGCCTAATGGGATTTAAAGTGTATTGAGTATCCTATTCAATATTGTGTCTTATAATGCCTATTTCCTAAGTCCTCTTAGCCTAAGCTATTTCCAAGACCCCATGTTGAAACATTAATGTGAGAGAGAGAGAGAGAGAGGGTTGTCATTAGATGAAGTGTGTTGCATACTCTTATTTGTTCCAAGTGCATGTCAAAGGGTGAGTAGAGAATATTTTTGGTTTATCACCTCACATAGAGTAGGTTTAATTTAAATCATTCTTATCCCTTTTCATTCCCCAATGTGTTAGTAGTAAGATTGAGCTATAGTGATGCATCAAGAGGAGATATCCCCTCATTTAAAGATCTACCTCCTAATAGGGATACCCATAGATCTAAGGTACTTCAATTGTCTCACTTGAATGAGGATAGACTTGACATCTCCTCACTAGGTGTAGGTTCAAGTGACAACAATTTTTGGCATGTTCGGTGGGACAAGAGGTCCATTCCTTGAGAAGTTTTGGTGTTATTTTTAATATACCAGCTTCTAGAGGCAAGTTTACTAAACACCAATGGTGATTTCATGTATGATTCTATTAGTAAAGCATCCCAAATTTTATTATTGAAGTTGTTTTATTATTATACACACTTCTCGCAAGTGTCATGGATTATTTTGATGTTGAATTTGTCCTAAACATAAGTGGGTGAAACTTACACTACTTTACCTATTCCTCCTTAATGTGAACAAGTCCTTTTTCAACCTTGTCATGAGCCCTATGTTGCCTATATTCAGTCCTCTCCATCTTGTGCTTCACCTAGTCCACCTGGTTCTCCTCCAAGTCATACCATTGCTAGTTTCAAAAAAACTCTTATTGGCTACCAAGACTACATGTTAGACCTTGACACTAGATATGGTTGTGGCCAAGTCATTCATAGTATTTGTATTAAGAGCATAAGAGATGAAATAGAACAAGTCAAAAGTGAGTGAATACATATAGAGGGGGATAAATTTCCAAATATTACCTATGAGATGCTTGGTTTTTGTGGCCTAATTTTCCATCTAGAGGAAAGATTGGGGGTTCATGAACCAGCTCCATCTTGGCCAAATAATACCCCAAGTTCTTTACCCATTCCCTAAAGCTTCCCTTTTTTTAAATCAATTCAATAAATTATTCAAGGGAAGGAGGATATCATGGTTGAGTAGGTTGCTACATTGGGAGAACATGGTGAGAAAGGAGGTTTTAGTTTTGAAGCTCATCTTGAAAAAGAGCTTGAATTGGCCAATCAAATTTTAATGCAATCTATTATGGCAACTGAAGGTGAACTCTCGAAGACTACTTCCCCAATATGCCCTCAATTTTTCAATCCCAAAGAAACTTTAGGTTTCCTAAAAATATCATTCACCTCTTCATTAGTACCTCAGCCCCATGAAAACATATCTGAGCCTACCTTCCCAAGATGGATAGAGGTGTTCGCAGCTTGTGAAGAAAAGAACAAACCATGATTAGGTGGTGAATTTTTTAGGGGAGAGAAACCTAAAATCATTCAACTACCTCCTACCCCTCCTTCAAAAGACATTGAACCCATATTTTCCCCCTCTTTAATTGATCAAGGTTGCCCTTCTAATGATAATAATTGCATTTCTACTTGGGAATCCCCTTTGGCCAAACTTCCTATTTTTGAGATACTTGATATTGACATCACTAAGAGGGAGGATGAGATTGAAATATTAGATTTGATTGAATATGAAGAGGGAGTAATTGATAATAAGGAGATATTAGGTTGTGAAGATGAGGAATAAAATCTTCCTTGTGTTAAAAGGGAGGTATTGGAAGAGTTTCTCTTGGACTCCAAAGAAGAAGAGTAAAAGGTCTTTTTTGTTCCTCCTTTTCATGAGGCAGACTAGTCAAAATATGATGATCTATGGTAGATATTTGAGAGCATATACAATGAAGTTGTATCCCTCAAAGAGCCTATAAATTCTTTGGAGTTGACTACTAGCCATGACAAGAAAGAGGTTGTGTCTCAAGGAAGACATGTGGTAGACCTATTTACAAATTTTCAAGGAGTATGAGGAACATGTGAACACTAATATCCTAAAAAAGCATGTATAATATGTTGAAGAGTAGGTATGTGTTAAAGAGCATCATCATCAAGAGAGTCTAGATCATGACGAATAAATCTATGATGATCTTGGGCATTTTTGAAGATGATTTGAAGTTTGATTCTATAACCACCTATAGAGCTACCTCCACCAATTTAAAATAATAATGTGATAAATAAACACTTACAAATGGTCATGATACAATCCTCCTTGAAGAGTTTAAAGAGATTATGACTATTGAGATGGATGATAATTTCCTTCAAGAATATATTGACTTTAAACAAGATGTCCTATGCATGGATATGCAAATTTGTCATGACAAGATGAAAGGATAGTAGTATGAATCATGTTTCCATGTTCAAGAGGACCTTATATACTTTGTAAAATTGTGGGAGATGAATCCATTAGATAACATGCAAAGACAAGGAGTAAAAATAAAACATGAGTCATTTAAGACCACATCCAAGAGGAAGCATGCTTGGAATCCTCATTCATCTAGTGAGGAAGGAGATCCAAGGTACTTCAATTTTGAATCAAGAAGAGAGGTATGATCAACATGAATATAAATATTTGTTACTTTCAATTGTGTCTTGTGTTCCCTAAGTGCTTCATGTCATAAGTGTCTTTTACTCTATGTGTTTGCTTTAGTCTTGTTGTGTGTTGTTCTTTCCTTTATGTGTTTTGAGGTAATTCAGTTGTCTTTTTGCTCAATTAAAGGTCTTGTATTACTATTTCCAAGTGCATTATAACTCCCTTTGCCCAATAGATAGGATAAGGCTACTAGTCCTTAATATAAGCAAGCATGTTACCCCTAAGAGTTACCAAAATGTTGACCAAATTTGACTTTTAGTCAAATTGGGTCAACCCTTACTATTTTAAACTTTTGAATAAGTTTTCCATGTGTTATATATGGTGTCATGTTGGTCTATCATCTTACTTATCCCTTATTTAGTCCTTGTTGAATCCCACCCTCCTTGTAATAGGCTAGTCAACCAAAGTCAACCTTGGTCAAACCTAGTCAAATTTAGTAAAAGTGACAAATTGTATTGAATATGTCCTAATATGATATTTTTTATGTTTAAAGGTGTCTTCAAGACATAAATTGGTCACTTTTTATGTTTCATATGCAAAAAGGGTCATTTAGCCACATTTTTAGCTTATTAATTGACCTATACGGATGGTCGAGTTAGAAAATTTTTCACAATAGTGAATCTAAATGTGTAAGAGGTTAGGATCAGTATAAAAGTGGTCAGTTTTAGTTAAAGAGTTATTTATATGTATAAAAAGGGATTTTTTCCTTAATTTTAGGGCCTTTTGGGAACTTGTATAGAATATATGATCTCCCCTACAACTAAAAACTTGGGTGGAGTTCCTCTTTACCTCCCCACACTATTTTCCATGCTTGGTTTTCAAGGAGAATACCAAAAAGTTCAGTTTTGCTCCTATTTCCTCCATTTTCTCTTTGCAAGCCAAGGAAGGTCAAATTCAAACAATTGGTGTGGGTCGTACAATTGGAATTGGGAAGAATGGTCTTGGGGGTGGATACTAATTTTATTTTAATTAAAATACATAGTAATAAATTTTAATTTTGTGCCTGTTCCTTTATGAAAATTTCTAACACTTCAAGCATTTTTTTATGTATATGCAACCATGAGGGGTTCCCTTTTGAGCCAATATCCATTTGTTATGTTTTGTTTTGATGATTTTGATGTTTTCACATGTTTATAATTACCTCTCCATAGGCTATGCATTCTCATTTTTGTTTTTGAAGTCTCATGAGTGCAATAAACCTCTTTTAGGCTTGTATATGCTTCCAAACTAGGCTTTTCACACTGGCAACTATCTAAGGCACCATGAAGGAGATTTCTCATGTTAGATGGAATAAGGGGATGTTATTTGATACATTTTAATCTTTGAAGATACATTTGAAGGTGTTGAGGCTAGTTTTCAATTGATAAAAAGTCAAATCAATGCTCAAATGACCATGTTTCCCATCACTATCAGCCCTCACAAGGATATCTTCACCTATAAGTGACATCAGTAGAGTAGTATATAGGTATTCTACAAGTTTGAATTTACCTAAGGTTCATGAAATAAGTTGATATCTTGAAAATAAATTTTGTGACTCGTGGAAGCCTATTAAGGGTAGAATAATCACCATATGATAAATTCTGAGATCTCATGCCTCTTGTCCCTAAAAGAGTGAAATGAAAGCCCATATTAATTTAGATGACATTTTTAATAATTACACGTAAGTGACGTAATAAATATTGGGGATTATATCTTTTATTCCATATATAGGATAAGGCCTATTCCAAGGATGATCTCTTGAAGATGAGTGGAGATGGAATTTTTCAATGTCTAAAGATGGCTTCAAACACACTAAATCTAAATTATTATTATCTA
This sequence comes from Torreya grandis, assembly GCA_037957365.1. Lineage (NCBI taxonomy): Eukaryota > Viridiplantae > Streptophyta > Pinopsida > Cupressales > Taxaceae > Torreya > Torreya grandis. The sequence goes on along the minus strand of JARHVA010004770.1, from coordinate 478,862 downwards.
CAGGTTTAGACCATAATAAGCCTTTTCATCCAAATTGGTAGTACAAAGTCATGGTTCATGATGAAATAGTATGTTTATGTTTAAGTTATAATTAATAATGTTATGGGAAACTCAAGGGAAGGATGAATTTGGATTTCTTAATTCCACTCACACCTTAATCCATACCATAACCACAAAACATGCACCTACAACCAATTGCATGACTGAGACAAGCAAATACATATATGGTTATGTCTAGGTGTTTTAAAAAGAAGAAGAGTAAAGTGAAAATTTAATATTATTTTGGAACCTAAATTATGATGGCATTCCTTGATCTCAAACCTCAGTATCACCTCAATGCACACCCATAGGCACCTATAGGCAAAGTATCCTAGTACAGGCAGACAATGAACAAAAAATGCATACTTTTAAGGTCAATAGTGCATAAGATGAGGTGAATAGGTAATAAAAATGGAAGAATGATAAAATAAATATTAGATAATGTCTTTTATAATTAATCTAAAACACCTTTAAGATACTTAGATTCATACAAGTATAACAAATAGGGGTCCTTCATAAGAAGACAATCACAATCATGACAAGTGTGCTCAGTATTAACTATGCAAAGTATGAGGGAAAGGTAAAAGAATTTATTTATGAATGTTACTTTAGATATTTTTCTTATGTTAAAACAAGAACATTCCCACATTTCACAAGATAGATAATTTTTGAACCCTCATCAAGCACATACACTCCAATGACAACCCTATATATTCTACCTATTAGGTAACCAATCTTAGAATTTGATGATTTGAGGGGTCAAAACATTGAACCAAGGGTTAAATTTTGGTACTTATAGTCCTTATCACTTGATAAAACACATAAAATACTCATTTTTATCAAATAAATATGGTAGATACCCCCTATTCTATCTCTAAATAGGTGTACTCCCCTCAAAACAAAACACAAGCAATTTTGTGAGAAAAGGATGATTTTGTGAGTAAGGGATGTTATGGATATTGGAGGAATGTTTGATAAGATTTATAAAACCTAACACAATATATAAAACCTTAATATAAGGTTTTATGGAAAATAGGGAGGATTAGACATGGAGGCCTGCAAGCAAACCTAATGAGGTGACATGTAAACCTAGCCTCAAATGAGAGATCATTTTTAGTTTGAGCCTTAGGAAAGAATATAAATGACTTAGATCATATTAAAAGATGTATATATGAATTTTTAAACTATCACCTTGTAGGGCAATCCATTTTGGAGTCATATTGAGTCTAAGTTATAATTAGATCCTTTGGAGAAGGCCTAGGCCTAGTTGCTATATAGGGTCACTCTTCATTTCTAAGTCAAAGGGAGATATTATAGTGATGGTAACATGTTTATGGGATATATAAATGTGTTTAAACCTTTATTATGTAGTGGAATCCATCAAGAAGCCATATTTTGACTTGAAATCTACTAGACCCCATAAAATGAATGAAAATGGCTTGAGTGGCCAAGTTGAGATGCTCAGATCTCCATTGATACTTTGCATGTAAACTTGAGGTGATTAAAAAAGTTATATATGGTCCTCAATAATCCATTGGTGGAATTTTATCAGAGGTTCAATGTCTATTCTTTATAAGCAAATGTTAAGACCCAAAATCACCTCGAAACCCTTATAAACCCTCCTCAAGGACCTACTTGGGAAGATGAAGCAAATGAAGTATCTAAAATGTATGTAAAGACCATATAACCACTTCAATGATGTAGAGGAATATCCAAATATTCTCCACATTTGATTGAGGTGTATGGACATGTAAGTAATAGGTCATAACAAGGCTCTTTTTGACATTTTTATGTGTTTTTTAGACATGGAAAACTTTCTAGAGGCCAAATAAATTTTGAGGGGAGAGTTTAGGACTTTTTATAAGTCCTCATGTCAATTTTATCATCCATATAAACTCCTAAGCCTATTTTTTATCTCTTTCATTTCAGCCAATCGAGTCGGAAGATAGTGAACACTTAGGGAAAAGTGGTGAAATTTAATTTAGAAATCCTTTTAAATATTTTTTCTTGAAATTGATGATATATAAAATTTAGACACATGTCATCACTCCTTGTGCATAGATCATACTAAATAATTGGTAAGGTTTTAGGTGCCAAGTGTGAGAGGTACATGGAAAGAGCTAATTTTGGAACTATCATGGATGATGGCACATGGATAAAGGAATAGGAGTGATTAGAGACCATTATAATGCATGTTATGAATTTTTATTAACCCCTCTTACTTATACCCATCATCATACTTTACCAATTTTATTGATAAGGTAGTTTTGGAAGACAAATCATGAGGGGCAATTTTTTGTGCAAGGAAAGGAGTTTCTTGACCTCTTTACAAGTCTTGGATTATTGGAGATGACATTTTTAACTCCTATTACTACATGTTTTTTCCCATATCTCTCTCATGTGCATAAATACATGATCTTTTAGTTGTGACAAGTGTCTTTATGACTCTTAGACTCCCTCTCTCTCTCTTCTCACATCTTCTATAAATTGAGTTTTTTTGGCTATTGTATGCATCTCAACACTTGTTAAGGTGAAGCCCTTAAAATTTTTTTCCTTAAATAAATAAATAAAATTGGTTTTAATTCATTTAATATTTCACTAAGTGTAAATGATGGTTATTAGACTTGTGTAAGTGTAGTTTCATTTACCTTCACATGTTGCTCCCATTAGTACCTAGTGGTTTGTAATCTCTCTTTTACAGGTCAACAAGAAATGACTAATGGGATTTAAAGTGTAGTTAGTATCCTATTAAATAGCGTGTCTTATAATTATTATTTCCTAAGTACTCTTAGCCTAAGTTATCTCTAAGACCCCATGTTGAAGCATTGATATGAGAGAGAAGGTTATCATTGGATGAAGTGTATTTGCATACTCTTATTGGTTCCAAGTATATGTCAAAGGGTGTGAGTAGATAATATGTTTGGTGTATCACCTCCCATATACTAGGTTTACTTTCAATCATTCTTATCCCTTTTCATTCCCTAAATTGTTAGTAGTAGGATTGAGCTATAGTGATGCATCAAGCGGAGATAGCCCCTCATCTAGAGATTCACCTCCTAATAGGGATACCCATAACCTAGAGGTGGTTTAATTTTCTCACTTTAATGAGGAGATACTCATCATCTACTCATTGGGTGAAGGCTCAAGTGACAACACACCATTTATGATCAATCCCACTATTGACATCTCCATCAGTGGTGTGACTAAGGTGGTTATTACTCCTATTGTGGTGTTGATTGTGGTATTAATTGCACCCATCCATCCACATCCATGCCTTCTCTTCATATAGCTAATATAAGTCATGATCGACCAACCCATGGTCTCATACACTATGGTCTAATCTTGATTCTCTTGATTGATTCTCCTCATCTTCCTATCCCCCTTAGATCTCTTGCATGCCATACCTAAAATGTGGCACTATTTTAATATCCATTTGATGTTGGAGTCCAAACTATCCTCATAAGCATTCCACTAGCTATGGATATACCCTCTAGGTATAACGGCCTATGATTTTCACTCATTCTATCCCTAGCACCATAATTTCCCAACCTAGCCAAACAACCACAATATGTGTATAGGGCTGCCACATGATCTATCATTATGATTATTTGCAGCATTCGCACATAGGGCACAGTCCATGATACCTAATCGTATCTCCATCTCACAACTTGAGGTAACCTATCATTTACCACATGGGGAATATTATATGGATGATACATTATGAACCTATCATATATCCAGGCACATAGTAATACCACTAATCCCATGGTCTTCTACCCTGTAGATAACATCTGATCTATATCATGTATGAGATGAACCCATATGATAGAACCTAAGTCATATAGTTCCCCTTGATATAAAATGGATTGACATAAGGTTATCATATATAATGGTACCTTACCATTCAACTTATGACATAACACTCATGTTGTCACAAGTCTTATAATAACCTTCCAAATATATAGAATCTATGGAATATATAGATTAGACAAGTTCACCCTTAGTCTTGGGTACATCCTATATAAGCATATTTCCCACTGAGATAGTAATCATCTCTCCTTAGATCATCTAGTGTCCTTGTTATTATTAGTGTCCCCTAATAGGTAGTCCAAATAACATATGGGTGTCCTCTAAAAAGATACCTACCTTTATGGTATCCCCATACACCACCTATTGAAATGTGTTAGTACACCATTTCCATCTTCCAAGGAAAATAATAATGATATCAAAAGTAAATGGGATATGTTTCATCTACATTATGCCTCCCAATCCTAACACAATCGATCTAGCTCTGTCCACATCCATCAAGCACTATAGTAAACTAGGTAACCATGAAGCATCAACCAATCGCTAAAATATCTAGCGTCTCTATTAAATATCAATTAATAAAGCATGTATTAGATCTATATGTCACTCATAATCAAAATAAATTCTTACAAATTTCATAAAAATAAATTGGTTTGATTTAATGTATTCATTTTATACTAAATTGACCTATTCAAAACTATAATAGCCTTTGCAGTACTAAGTTGGCCACCTTATGGCTTAGCAGTACTATATCAACCACTTAAAAAATTACCAATTTATACATATAGTACTAAGTTGGCCACCCTTTGACTTATAATACTAAGTCAGCCTTCTTTCTACCCTAAAGTACTATATTGGTCACCTTAGAAATAATTAAGTTGGCCACATAGTACTATGTCATCCCCCTTCCTAAACAAACTAAGTTAGTCACTTAATACTAAGTTGGCCCACCATTTTTTTGTCTTTTACAAACTAATTCAACTTGGTCGACCTTGTTCATTAATTGTGATGACTTTTTGACTAATTTCCATAAATGCCTTGGGCATTTATTTCTCTGATTCCTTCCTACCCATTACCCTGTTTGACCCCTAGTGTCCCTTAAAATTTCCTAGGGTTTATTCTGGTATCTAATTTTTTATTAATTATCAAATTTATATAAAACACCCAATTTAAAATAAAATTTCTCAAAATTTTGAATTTTTTAGTTACTTACATGTACTACACTCATTGTGGCTACTATTACGTCTTCTTTGACTTAGTTGTCATCTCCTCACCATCCTGGCTCTCTAATCTCTCACTAAGTTTCTTAGAGCTCTATTTTTCTCAAAATATTAAATAATAACAAATGAATTCTTTTCCACCCTATTTATATTTACTATTGAAAATTATTTACTCTTTATAAATTTACTTTTAGATTTGATATTTTCATCGTATCCTTTTCTTTATTAACTCTTTTTCCAAACTATAAAATGTTCTGAAATCCTAATTTCATAGAGAATATTTCTAACTATTGTATGCATATGTTGAAAAAAAAATTCAATATTCTACAGGTTTGCCTAATGTTCTTCACATTTCCCACATCTCCTTATTTATATACATAACTAAGGTAAGTAAAGGTATGCATTTTTCAATTCTATCCTTTCATTTAACTTATTTACTCCTCACTGCACTTTATTTAGTATCAACATTATGTGTTATAATGTTATTTTCCCAAAGCACCATCGCCTATTACACCTACATGACATGTGATGATTTTTGAGTGGGGCATATGTATACACATAATATTTTTAAACTTGTATCAATTAATGATGTTATTTATCTTGTAGGAACCCGTCAAGTCTCAATCTCTACAAATGCACTCCCTAAGGGCTGCATTAGGAAAGGGGTGAGTAGAACATTGGTGATTCACAAGATTGTTTTCCCTTTTAGTACTTTCTATCTACACACTTGTCTCCCAAAAACCATTCCCCTAAGCTTTGCCTCCTATTTTACACACTCCTCTAGTCTTTTACCTCCTTCATTAGCCCTTTCCCTAACCTAACCCCCTTTTTTATAGTTTACATGACTATTTTGGCCATATCAACCTTGTATTATTCTTGAAAAAACTTATTAGGGTGTAGGTCAACCCTTGGCTGACTTAGTCTATGACCTAGTTATTTTTTGTCAATTATAATACTAGGTTGACTGGGTCGACCTTGTCGGCCAAAACTTTTGAAAAGGTTTACGGTTAAATTCACCTATATAAACACAATAATTTTTCCATTTCTAAAAGAAAATAATAAGTAATATATATTACACATCTACTTATCCACCATTCTACTTGAGGAGCAAGCTTAGGGTTCCATACTTTCTTTGAAGATAAAGATCTTATCTTGTGGAGAAGTCTTTTGGATGCATTGATATGTTGTATAGCCTAAAGCTAATTTACCCTTATTATCCTTACATACCACAACAATATCTTGCAAATCACCTTGGCCAAGGGAGATATTGAGGCTCAGTGGGTTCATCTTCAAAGGTAAGTATTCTTAACTTTGTTCCTCCTTTATAAGAGTAGATAGATATCCATTTGCACTTCTCTTCCATTATTTAGGATTCTGTATATATTGATGTGAGTATGTCTTTTATGCATGTTTACTTTTAATGTTTATTACCCCCACTTTGTGCCACAAGTTTTGGTGAGGAGTAAATTATATTTTTCTTTACTTGTTATTAGTTTAAGTGAATATGAAAACATAGAACCTAATTAGGGTTATTGCATAGTTTTGCTTGAATAGAGGCTTTTTAACTATCCCTAATTATATTATTGTGTTAAGATATCCCTTGGATAGGTTTAGCAGATACATAATGGTCATGACCCTGATTTTATAATGTATACCCAATCGAAAGGGTAAGTAGGATCTATCTTCTTTGATCTAGGATTGATTTATAGAATTTGTTGTATTTCCCATTGTATACACCTTGTATAGTGCATGAGTGTGTAAAATACATTCATATCAATTAGGTAATTATAGTTTATAGAATTCCATATGAGCATAATATTCAAAAATATAGACTTATACCAAAACAAATAGATATCAAGCCTACTAAGGTTAATCCACAATAAAAGGGTAAGCAATAGGCAATCCCCTTCACTAGGTAGCCAATACATGAGAGACCATTACATCATAGATATATAGTGGATTCCATAGAATCCTCATCTGCTACACACAATGTTAAGATATCCAAAACACCTAAATTATTCCTATTATTATTATTATTATTATTATTATTATTATTATTATTATTATTATTATTATTATTATTATTATTATTATTATTCCAAATAAACCAGAGCACTCAACTATTAGTTCCATGAACCCATACTCTTATTACTTCTACTATTTTTCCAATACCACAAAGTCCTATCTTATATATGTAGATCATCATAAATTATAAAATGATATATATTTCACCTATACATACCCCTTGATAGCTCACTAGATTATTACACTAGGTTCTTAATGGGGAGATATTTATGACCACCCTTTGGATGGGATCATAGGATAGTATTGTTCACATATCCCAAAAAAACCAAAAAAATCTTAAACAGTCAAAAATACAAAAACATTTTTGGTACCTACATATTTTATTAGCTCTTTCACATCTATGTTAGTTCCATGTTAATGGATGTCATATAATTTAATCATACATACACATGCATGTCATGATTATATGTGAGTGTGATACAAGAATACATAGATACATGATATATTCCTATTTTAGATGTTGTTCCTTTCCTCTACTCATGTCATATGGACATTGGGGGAATCCACCTCTATGATCATGATACTCATATGTTATATGGTTTGAGGATCACCTTTCATTATCATGTTTGATATTATATGTACTTACACATGTCTCTATCCATGACTATATATTTTAGATGGTACTTGATATGCTATGCACTTGACATTTTATTCCAACACATTTAATCCATGGACTACTATGACATGTTTATGTTGGTTGATTGTGATTTAATTTATGAACTTCCTTGTATGCCTTGCATTGATATTGTTTTGCTTCTTTGATTATTTCAATATTATCCTTTATTTGAGGTCCTCATGCCTATGTGTTCTTTGATGAGCCCCATAATTGTCATGTTTTTATCCTTATCTAACATTTTCATCCTTCTTATTTATCATGCTTCTGAATTACTTTCTCCTAAGTTTTTATCCTTAGACAAACATATTTTTCAAATAGCATTATGTTATCAAAATCTTTGAATAGTTATAAATTTATCTTGGAATCAAGTATAATTTAGTCATATAGTGACTATAGGATGTGTTATCATGTTGAAATCCCTTTTCTGTAGGATGGTCCGTGATATATACTTATTGCTTCAAAACATATTTAAAACACATTATAGAGAAAAACATCCTATATATATATATATATATATAGGATATTTTTCTCTAGAATGTGTTTTAAATATGTTTTGAAGCAATAGGTATATATCACGGACCATCTTACAAAAAAGGGATTTCAACATGAGAACACATCCTATAGTCACTATATGACTAAATATATGAACAAAAAAAATTTGATTCCTAATTTAACTGACTCATAAAAACTATAATAACTTTCATGGAGCATAATAAAGATTTATTTGAAATTCAAACAACTTTATTTATCTTGAATCAATATTGTAAGATTCACATGAACGATGACCTTAGTGGAAGGAACTAATTTTTGTTATCCTATAGCTGAATTTTTCTTAGTTTGGAATGTATATTATTTTGTATAAAACAATCTCCCATGTTGTATATATATACGTAACAATAGGTTTGAGAGATAGTAGATATCAATTAGAGAAATATATCAGAAGCACATTTTTAAGATAGTTTTTATTGTAATTTTCCCTATAACAATTCTTTGTTTTATTTTGATTAATATGAAAAATCATTTCTGAGTCCTTTTCATTTTTTTAAATGAAGGATTGAAGTTGGAGTCAGAAGGAGGAAGGGCCCCCTTTGGAAGTCTTATAGCAACAATCTGACCTAATAATTAGCTAACCATGTTATTTAGTTCATTTACATGTTATGTGCTTTATTTATGCATTGTGTGATTTCTAGTTTTGCATAGAACTATTTTAAGGAAGCTTCCAATTATAAAATAGTGTAATAATTTAATTCATAGTATTATATGAGTGTTCAATTCTATCATTTCATTTCTTACACAATTTTTAGCATCTTAGACTACAATCAGCAAAAGGTCAAATTAGAAGATTGAGTGTGCACATATAGTGACATCATCCTATCAAGTTTACGTCCTTATATTGACATTTAAATGAAAGTAGAAGATAAAAGTCTATGGTAACTCTCTTTGTTTATTTAGATCAAGATAAGTATATTTGATTGTGAATCTACTACTAGTCATGCTTCCTTTGACATTTAAACATGTCATTGACTGTATCATGGACATTTGAATATGTCATCCTTTCCTTTATTGAAATTTGACTAAGTCATATCCCTTCAATTGTGAGACATTTGAACATGTCCCTTATTTTTGGTCTCCTTGAACCACTATCTTATGAATTTATTTTGAGTGATCTTATGTGTGTGATTGATTTTCTTGTTGATCTTGTACTATTACTATCTAGAAGATTCCATGATATTTATCATGCATCTTAGGCCTTCATATGATTATATTATTCTACATGCTTCAATGAAACATTTACCTAGACATGTTCTCTTATATGCTACATGGTTACATTCATAGATTATACAATTGTCTTAACATTTTGAAGTGAGGTAATTACATGTTTTTATTATTCCCTCACCTTGAGGGGGCAATATCAGTGGTGGAATGTCTTAGAGGGATGTTCTCCACATTTGACATAGTTTTCATATTCATCGGGGGAATGCCATATAGGCATGGATTCCACATAGTCACAATTTTTAGAATCAATGGGGCATGTCATATATGTATGAATTCCACACATTTATAATTTTTAAATCTAGTGGTGCCATGCTTTGGAAACATGTTATCCACACTTATTCAATATCTTCATATTTAGTGGGGGCATGTTTTGGAAACATGTCCTCTACATTAGAAATTTTTTAATTCTCATATTTCTCCATATATAGTTGGGGCATGTTTTAGAAGCGTGTTCTCTACACTTACATAGTTTTATAATTAGCCAAAACATAAAGTTATATAATTCAAATTCATAGTTGTGGTAAAATTTTATACACTAGTACCATTATTATACATAGTGTTAGCATGATACATATCTAAGGTTTATATTCTCTGAAATGTGCACCGAATATTGTAAAATCCAAATCAATTTCATATTTCAAAACACTCTTAGGTATTATCATCACCCATTAAGATTTACTTTTATGGACTTTATTAAGCCAATCTACTATAGTAGTTGGTTCACTTTTTGTATGGTTGAGGTGACTAGATCACTCAATCTTTCCAAGTTTTTAGGTTATACTGATTTTATCATCTAACATTACCAATATTATAGTATGATTTGACTTTATTCACACATGCTCACCCAGTTATAAGTAAGATTGGGTTTCTCAGTTGAGTTAATCTCAACTATCAAGTCATAACTCATATTTTATCCAAGGTAGGGGGAATGCACCTTCTAATATATTTTTATCTCTATCTCCTTGGATATATTAACTTTATAGATTTATAAATATCCTAATCTTAGTTTCAGATCCTTAAAATGATACATATTTCAAATCAACTTGCTGATAACAAGGTGATTACATCGATATATAGGTGTACTCCTAAACCTCATTATTTCAATTTAAATATTTTTAATACTTTCAATTTAAGATTATATGAATTTATTATATACTCTAACATGATCTTGGTTATAGGTTAGTTACCATCAAATCACTCAAGTTAGATTGACACAAAGGTATAATGTGTTATACACACCTAGGTATGCATTCCTTTCCTTTAAATGAGAAATTTTATTGCTAGATTAAGTGGGGGAATGTAGATGATATTTAGGGATTATATATCACCTTAGTCATGTACACTTGTTAAACTTAGACCTTAGTTATTCCTCTCAATTTTATACCTTTCTCACTTCCTCAAGTCTCACATCTACTCTTTTGTGTCCCATGGACTATCTCTTAGTCTGATTAGTCTTATGTTAATGAACCAAGACTTATATCTTAAACAAATGATTAAAACCTACTTATCTTAAGCCTCTGTAAGTTTTGATATTGTACCTATTTTCTTAATCCCTAGACACTTATGTCGTAGATAAACACCTATGTCACCATAGGTGCCATGATTTGACGTAAGTCTCAAGTTCCCTAAAGTCATCTAATTTTATAATGAAATGTATCTTGATGGTAAGCCTAAGTTATTTAATGTGATTTATTTCTCTAAAGGGATTCATATAAATATAATATCAACCCTCTTTCATGCCTCACCTGACATAGACCTAGCATAAACCAAGGTAACTTATGAAAAGCATTCAATCAAGTACTCAATAAAAAAAGATTTCCTATTTTCTCTTAATTTTATATCAATCATAGGATCAACACATACATAGGTATAAATTATTGAATGAAAAACACAAGAGTTATATCTTCCAACTTACAAGCTAGGTTACTATTGTACTTTCTTTTCACATATTAAATGATTCACACAAAATCCAACACATAGGTGAGAACCACATTAGTATGAGGCCCTATTCAGACTAATGAATATGTAAGCAGTGCTCATTGATATAGGGGTGTTTGAGGTTAGTTTGATACTATGTGCCCACTAACCCATTTTCTCCCAAGGTCATTATGAAGATGAAAAACTAGGGTTTTATGAATTCATGTGGAGTGATAATCCAAGACCTAAATATAAATGCACTATATTGAAAGAAAATAAAAACCCAAAAACATCTAGGTGGTCTCATACTTTTCTAGTAGGTATTCTATACAGGACACCTACATTAGGTTCAAACACTAGCGACGATGAAACCATCCCAAGTTGATGGTAGTGTATGTACCTCTAAAGGCACTTAATCCAAAATATGATGACTATTATAGAATCATCTTCTAGTCTAATTTATGCTTGTTATATATCCAAAACTACATTATCATCATAACCAACTAGTTACATTACTTCTTGTTCATTTCCATATCTAGCATAGTTGTATTTATTTTATTTAGCTTATCTCAATTTAATGAATTAATCATATGTTATATTTTATTTTGGTATATAATTGGACAACTTTAGGGATAATTTATCATTATTTTACCCTTGGATATCTCTACCCATTTAACCCTAGATAACCATAATCTAAATATTTTTAAGGTTAAATAGGTATATGAGTGTGATGCTAGACATATATATTATACATGGATTATTTGATGTTGGACCCCCTTCTACCCAATAACACATGTTACATTATCATAGGACACACACACACACACACACACACACACACACACACACACACACACACACACACACACACACACACACACACACACACACACACACACACACACACACACACACACACACACACACACACACACACACACACACACGGGCGCGCGCGCGCGCGCCCACACACACACACACACAACCTCTCTACCATGTCTATCTACATATATTACATGTGTCTTATTAATTATTCATCGATTACACTATGATGTATAATTATGTTAATTTTATATGATGTGATATTGATACATATGGATGGTGGAAACTAGATTTCATTTTTATATGCTCTTTTTATGTTGATACTTTATTTCATGATAGGTTATACATTTATTTATTATTATGTGTGTCAGTTAGACCTATGTGTGTAATATTTTTCTTAGTAAGTGAAGCATTTAAACATGCCCATTTATTTTAGCCACTTGGCATTGTGTCTACCATGTTTTTTATTAGGTAAGGTGGCAAACTAGGGGCTGAACCCTTCACAAAGCAAAAAAGACAAGAAGGAAATCAAATAAAATATGCCTTCAGAGAGACGATGGCACTAGTTGAGAAATAATAGACACAAAAACAAAACACAAGAAATGGAAAGACCAGAGTCAAAGAGGACTCTCCTTACATAACCATTGATTTGAGAATATCATTAAGTTTCTCAGTATTCTCCACATTTTTAGCATGCCCAGTATTACCCACCTCTTTCAGCATAGACATGTTCAGGAGAATTTTATTTTGGAGTCCCTTGGTGAAATTCTACTCTAGCCTCTGAATACGATCCTTTAGGGCCCCAATTTGAGATTTCCAATCAGTCTCATTCTCTATTTCCTCACTAGCTTCTTCAAAATACATTTTCCCCTTATTGTCAGTAGTTTCCATAGTGTTGGCACCATGCTCCTCAGTAACTTCAAAATCCCTAGTCTCCTACTTCCCTCAAGTGTCCTAAAAAATTTCTTGGATTTCTAGCTCCTTAGACTCTTCCTCCTAGGTCGCTTCCTTTGAAGCACTTTCTAAGTAATCAATCAGTCTAACCTTTAGAGTGGGTTTACCAACAATCCACCTCAACCTTCAAACTCTGGAGGAGAAGCCTTCCTTATTGATTTTGGAAGACTTATAGGATTTACCACCTTGGCCCCCCATGGCCCTACCCAAATTTTTGTGGGTCCCCTCTATGGTCTCTCTAATATTATCTTCCTCCTCATCAACCTTTCTCTTCTTACCCTTCTTGCTCACAAAGGAGCTGGGGGTGTTAATAGGGGTCTCTTTTGGGGTGGAGAAAGAAACAACTTTTGTTTTGGTAGGAACAGGGAAAAATAGGACTCATCAATAGCATTGCCAGACACCATATTGGAAGGAATGTCTCCACTATCAATTTTGATAGTCTTGGATGGCTCAAGGGTTCGGTGAAAGTTGTATAAGTATAAAATTAGGCCCTGGTGTAGGGTAATAGGGTTCATATCTAGATTCTTAGCCATTTTTGCTCTCACCCTGAGGATAGAGTGTTCTAAAGAGGAGAGCAGGCAAAAAGGGAAACTAATAATAACATTGCACCTAAAGTGATTTAACAGAGGGAGGTAGTAATTGTATAACCTAGCAAATTGACCTTTGAGCATGAAGTACTTCATGAGAATGAAGCACACTCTGTCCCATGGCTCTAGTAGTTTAGCACACTTGAATCCTCCTTGATATGGGATGAGTTCTTCTCCCTCTCCTAGAAATAGTTTGTGGCTTTCAAGATCCATAATTTTTGTTTTCCTTTGAAGTTTTATGCCTTGCATGGTCATTCTCATGGCCATAAAAATCACCTTTTTAGATATTCTAAAACTGATTTTGCCCACTATGACCCACCTATTTAACCAAGATCTCACAAATTGCGTAGACAAATTTTCATCAAACCCATTAAGCCTTTCCAGATATGGGTTGATTCCCCCTTCTTTATAATAATGCCAAACCAATGGATTATCCTTGAATTCATAGAAAGAGAGTAGTTCTATTTGAATATGGTCTCCTCCCATTTTGTATTTGTAGACCCAAACTATGGAGTTCTCAAATTTAGCCTTCAGCTTTGAAATGGTTGCTAACCCTTGTTTCTATTTATTCATAATGAAGATGTGATGGCTCATTATTCAAAATACCCTATAGAGATGACGTTGTCTACTCCCATGCTTGGAAATTATTTCCCATTGATTTTTGTAATGAGACCCATGTGCCTCAACTTCATGATAGAATGAATCATGAATGATTGTCAAACAAGTACCAAAGTTATCAAGTTCCAAAATCAACAATGGCCCTTTCCAAATGGACCACCATCAAGAGTTATCCTTGTCATAAATACACCTCATCCTTGATAAGTCATCTCCTTTTGAATAATATCCCTAATGTTTAAGGGAATATAAACACCTTGTCGCCACACCCTCCAACCTAAAAATTGCTGACCAAGATTGGCACAAGCATCAACAACCCTATTTCACTCTCTATAAATATGGGAAATCTCTACTCCAGAGAACCTCTACAAAAGAAATTAAATATCTATAATGATGTCTTTTAGCTTAATTCCCACATTTGATATTTTATTAACTACATCTATGACTATTTTAGTGTCTCCTTGTATACTCAAGTTCCTTATTCCAAGGGATATAGCCAACTTTAACCCCCATAGTAGAGCCATTACTTCAGCATAGTTGTTACTCTAGCATCCTATTCCACCAGCATAGATAGTAGTCATCTATCCTTTATCATTCCTTATAATTCCTCCTCCACTAGATTTGCCATCTGATTTGGATGCCCCATCAAAGTTGAGTTTCATATAGTTAGGCTTTGGGGGGATCCATTTAGTATTTAGTCTCTGTATAATTTTTGAGTTATTATACCCAGGGATCTAGTTTAACACCTTCCATTTGGTTGCAATTTCATTTTCAATTTGAGATAGGGGTTTCTCCATAGCATGAATATGGGCTATTGTGACACTTTCCATAATGGTCTTAATAAAGGAGTGAAACACTTGAGATGCATTTCTAGCAGTGTCCCTAAAAATTGTGTGGTTGCATTCTTTCCATAAAATCTAGCTCAAACATGGTAGAGTTTGCTTCCATAATTCCATAGGCCAAGGATGTGTGAAGGTTGGATTCTAGGTGAGGATTAATTCTTTAAGGTTAGAATGATAAACCCATTCAATACCAAAGTTATTAAGTATTGTGCCCCATAATTCCTGGGCAAAATCACAGTGGATGAAGAGGTGTGAAACTAATTCCTCTTTTGAATCAAATAGAAAACATCTGTTAACCAGGGTAAACCCTCTCTTTTCAAGGTTATTCTATGTTAGTATTTTGTTATGAGAAATAGCCTACTAGAACATGTTAATTTTTGGAATAAGTTTATTTCCTAACCTTTTTACATACATCTTTATTCTGAGCTTCAGGAATGAGTAGATGGTAAGCAGATTTGATAGAGAATGATCCATTCCTATCTAGCCACCAGTACTATTCATCTTCACAAGGGAAGAGAGGGATTCTAATCTCCTCAACACACTACTGGATCTCTCACACTCTAGAGAAAAGCTTAGGCCGGTGATCACAACAGTCTAATAGATTTTTCTAGCTTTGTATCCCATTATTATTTTCCATATAATCGCTGACTCTATCTCTAAAAAATTGAGTAGCCAAGTCAGAAATCTCTCCATAATTTCATTGTGTGATGAGAGCCTTGTCTTTTAACTAGATATCATCCCAGAATTTAATATGCCAGCCATTTCCAAGTTTCCATCTAATTCCCTGCTTAAGAAGGCTTCTACTTTTTAGCATTTTATTCCATATCATAGATCCCTAGGGTAATCCCATCTGTTGAAGAAAGTTGGAATCATTAAAGCTATGCATGTATTTGGCATACATTATTACCCCCAATCATTATTTTTATGGATCAGGTTCTAACTAATTTTTTAGAGAAGGGCTTTGTTCATGTTCCTGATAGACCTAATATTGAGTCCACCATGAGATTTTGGAAGACACACTTTTTCCCATCTGACTAAAGACATTCTCTATTTGTCTTCCACCCCCATCCATAAAAAATTTCTTTGGATCTATTTCATTTTATTAGCCTAATATGTAGGAATTTCAAAAAGAGATAGGAAGTATGTAAGAATACCTTGCAGTGAGGCCGAAAGAAGTTGCAGTTTACTAGCACTGCTGAGGAGTTTCCCTTTGCAACCAAGATGTTTCCTCTGCATTCTTTCCAAAATTCCATTTCAAAAACTAGGAGATACCTCTTTGACCATGAGTGAGAGACCCAAGTAGGTAGTTGGTAGGGTAGCTTTAGCACATTCTAATATATAAATGATTATATGTCTAAGGTCATTAGGAGTGTTGAAGAAATACACATTACTTTTTTGGAAATTTATCCTTTGTCCAGACTCTATGGCATAATTATTTAATATGTTCTTCCATCTTCTAGATTCAATCACTGATGAGATGCCAAAGAAGATGGTATCATCCACAAACTACTGTACCACCACAAGATGAAGGGAGGAGGGAGGTTTGATGCTCACTAGCTTTTTTGAGGCTATATCAGCTTGTATTTATCTTCCCAGTGCCTCTACCATAATAATGAATAAGTACATTGAGAGAGGGTCTCCCTGATGAATTCCTCTTGAAGATGAGAAAAACCATCTAGGTACACCATTTACCGGCACCAAGAATTTTTTAGAAGAGACAGCGTTCCATATCAAGTAAGACACCATGTTTATGTCCCTTATTTGTAACATTATTAATGTCCTTATCTTGTGGTCCTTTTATTTAATTATTATGACATGTTCATTTCCACTACATGAGGCTCTTAACCTTATGTGTTGCATTGTGTGTTGTGATATTTTCACTTGTTAAGCTTGATTAATGATGCCATGGTCCATATCATATACTTTTATTTTGTAGTCTAATTCAAATGTGGTTACTTTATTATATGTCTCATTGATATATCTATCTAGACTTGACACTTGCATATCTCACATTCAATATATTACATACATGATTCAATGACAATTATATTTTTATGATGATATAATCTCTACATGTTAACATAATGCTACATGATTACATCTTTATCGCATGATACAATTGACTCTTCTTTTGAGAAGAGTGACTTGTAGGCTACATACCTCATCTCAAAAGGGAGAATTACAATGAGATTTTCCTATAGATACAATCCTCCATTAGTATAAAAAAATAGATTCTATGATAGATTACATGTTTCAAAAATTCAAAATAATTTGAAAATTAGATTTCATGATAGAGTATAGGTTTCAAAAATTCAAATCAATTTATAAATCAAGCACATGATATACATTTGCATGTTGATACAAATTATGGGGGAATATAATATATATGAACTTAATTTACAAATAATTGAGCAAATAATCATATAAAATTGAATACATATGCATGGTCATATGTTAATAAATTACATGGACCTAAATTATCGGTTTCAAATATGGTTACAGTTAAACATATAGATGGATGTCATTCTATATAAGTTGGAACAAATTTTAGGGACATGATACTTGTTCATGCACATACACACATTTTATAAAGATTAAAAGGAATGATATTAGTTCATGCAAATATATACTAAAATACAATTTACAAATTCAAATGAAATGGTCATTGTTTAAATTTAAATCTATCAGAAGTGAGGTCATGATGGGGGCATGGATATTATTCATTCTCTTTTGATCATACAAGTATATTTTAGATCTATCTATAGTAGTATGATTCGTTACATTATAGGTAATATAAATTAGATTATAGTGATACTCAATGACCTTGGAATTACATATATAAAAATCATTGTGTGGTTACACCTTTCTATTATGGGTGATGTAAGTTTAAGTCTAGTGACACTTAACAAACTTAGCATCACTTTTAGTGAACCCATCGTGGTTTTACCTTATTTTGGATTAATACATTGATTGGGTACTTTTCTCTATTCAAGATAATTGGATCATGCATCATTCCAACTCAAATTATTGAGTATATATTTAAAATTAGGACTTAATCACTCTCAATTTTATCATGGTTCAACATGAGGAACCATCTCTCCAAGTGATTCAACAAGGCAACATAGTTCTCCAATGTTTCATCATGTTTTATAGGTTATAAGTAAAATATAGTGTCATCTCCTTATAGTTATATTACTTTATATCTTTTCAATTTTTAAATTTCATAGACTCATATATTTCAAATTTTAAATAAGAATAATCAATACTTTATGTGTTTTTGTAGAGTTTGATAAATTTGAGTGTCTTGAAAAATTGGAGTATCCTTTTAAAGACAAAGTGTGTTGCACACACTAAAGTTTAATTATTTCTCTTTTACTCTAGTAATTTCATTACTAAAATAAGGGAAAGGGGGAAGGGGGAGTGTTATTTTCCCTACACTAAATAATGTATAGTTTTCAAATTCAAAATATTATATTAGGTTTTCCCACATGTTTTTCAAGGTTAGCTAAATGAAATTGCTAAATTTTTCATAAGAAAGTAAATAAAAACCTCATTTTGAAAGAAATTAATTTATAACTTGGCATTATATGTTGATCACTTATACACTATTACACATTGAAAACATATACCTTGTTTTTTCAAAATTAAAGATCATTCACTAGGGGAAGTCACAATCCATGTTTGAATCATCTAAAATAAAGTCTAGAGTTATCATTGTCAAGTATCAAATCCAAATTTATAGATGCATACATAAATTTAAGGAACACAATTACATTATCACTCTTAAAGGTATAACTACATGTATCATGATTCCCTCCTCAAAGTATCTAGACACATACATAGTGGTTAATCATCAAGCAATGATTTGGGTTAGCTTAGCCCATTACGCTTGCCCTCTCTTTTTTTAGGTTTATATATTTCAAAAAGACCCATAAGGTTTCAAAAATAAAGAGAAGGAAAAAATAATATCCATTCAAAAATATCAAAATCATAATATCTCATTATTTTTAATAGACATAAGTGCAAGAAATGAAACATTCACAAATTAGTCATAGTAAACACATACATGTCCATAGTAAAGGACATAATCAGATTGTGTTATTATCTAGGGAATGTGTTCCTATATAGAAACATCTTTATATCCTACTTCTTATCCTAAATAATTATAAATTTATCTTATCCTAATTTTCATTGTAAAATATCACTCATAGTCAATCAAAGATCAAAAATATAAGTATCTTGTATTTATTTCTACTTACTATTTTTAAAATGTGACACTTGTGGATTCATATTTTAATGAATTTTGATTTTAAATTCAAATTCATGCTTAAATGTCATATGTTACAATATGAATAGATCTCTTAGGGTTTAAACATACTAAACAACATTTAATTGTTAAATAAAAAATAGGTTAAAAAATGTGTTTTCTAAAATAAATGTTAAGTAAAAGTTCCTTATAATTTAAATTTAATATAATAAATTAGGGTTGCTTTACATATTCTATATTTGGTCTCATAGCTCCATGAGTTATGATTTAAGATATAGTATTTTGAAGATCCAATTTGGTCAGTACTTAGTCTTTTTTAAGATTTCAATATTGAAGCTAAGGTTTTTTCAGCTTAACTTTGAAATTGATGTCTATTTTTAGAAAATAATTAGTCATTTTTTATTTTGGGGCCTACCTAATTTCTTGATGACATTTCTAAGATTTAAAGGTGTGTAAAAATTAAATTTTATGAATCAATGCACACCCAACCACCCTTTTATGTCAATTTTACTTGAGATGAGGTCTGTTATAAGCCAAACATGATAAAATAATTTTTAAACCCTAAATTGAAATATATGGTAATATCTAGGGTTAATAAGATAGAATAGTATAGGTCACAAAGGTGATAAATTACCTATATAGTAGGCTAATTAATATAAAATTAAGACAAACAATATTATAAATGTATACAACTGAGATTGATAAAAATAGTAAATTATATCTATTGAAGATATTGTAATAAAATTTACAAAAAATGATACTTAGATGGTTTATCTTTCACATGTAGGTATGAGAAAGAATAGTCTATAAGTGGACTAGATGGTGATATTGTAATAATTACTAGTTTATGGAAGTATCCTTTTTTGGCCTCAAATGCTTGTGTCAGATCTAGATAATTATGTCGATGTAGTTATCTAACTCTATCATAGGTGTTATAAATATAATATTAATTAGATCTAGATGTGACCAACTAGAGTCTTATAGTTTTTTTTTTCACCTTTCATAGGTGATCTCTCTTTTTCAAATCATAAAACCCCATCTCTTCATCCTTGGAGTGACTATGGGAAAAATGGGTTAGTAGATCATAGTGTTGAACTAACCCTAAAGACCCTTATACCAATGGGTGATAAATATATATCCACTAATTTTAAGAGGGAATCAAATTAATGTATTTATCCCCTATGTGTTGGATTATTTATGCACAAGGTTGCAATGTGTGATAAGTAAAGACATGAAATGATCTAGATTGTAACTTAGAAAATCTATCTCATGGGCTGATCTTTGAATGCTTTAGACATATATAAATATTGATATTATGACTAAGATGGAAATAGGTACAAATAGGGAAGATTTTCTCACTTGAATGTTTGATTTTGTGTTTCGCATTGTATGTGATTGTTAGGCAGTCAATGAATAAGGGTTGATATTCTATATATACTAATCCCTTTTATAAATATATATAATTAAATTACTTAGGCTAACCTTTTAGATATGTTTATTTTTAAAATTGGATTAATTTTGGGCATTGGACACTTTTTAATAAAAATACAATTGCATCGATGCATGTATCCATATAAGACATAAGTGTTTAGGGAGATAGAAAATAGGTACATGTCCAAAAATGGCAATAAAGGATAAACATCAAGTTTAGAGAAAAGTTTACAATATATAAGGCCTAGGTCATCAAAAAATCAAGGGTTAGACTATGAGATAATCAATTTTGTACAAAGAGATATTGAATGTGAGCCTTTTGGTAGTGGGAAGTTATATAACTTAAAGGTACAACCATGATAGGTATTTTACAAGTGTACAAGATTGAGATACTATATAAATCATATTTTAGTAACTATACTCCCCCCATTTAATCTAGTAATGAAATTGTTATTTTAAATGAAATAAATGTGTACTAGGTGTGTACAACACACATTATCTTTATGTGAGGCCAGCTTGAGTGCTTTGATGGTGACTAATATAGAAACAAGATCATGCTATAGCATATAATTAGTATATGAAATCTAAAATTGAAATAATTTTAAATATTTGAAAGTAAATATAATAAGGTTAGGAGTACACGTGTGTCGATGCAATCATATTTAATTTTTGAAATTTGATTTGAAATGATGCCTCATTATAAAATATTAAAAATAATATTAGGAAAATTATGAACCTATAATTGAATTTATATATAGATATTAGAGGAAAATATACTTCGAATCTTTATGTAAAGGTGAGTTTACCATTTATTTTATTTCACCTTAATCATGCAATCCAAAAATGTGTATAAACTAGTGAGTGTGACTAATTTAAACAACTCAGACTATATATCTAGTGATGGTTGATGATTTAATAAAATGAAATGTATAATTCTAGTGAATTTAGATGATTAAATAAAATATAACTTAAAAATTCAATAATATAAAATGATTTAATCAATTTAACCTTCTAAAGGTGAACCAATCAGTACAGTAGTTTGGGTTGATAACAGTCCATAACAATCCATCTTGGGTGTAATAATAGTCCATAATTATCCATCTTGGGTGTAATAATAGTCTATAATAGTATTTGAAATATATAAAATTATTTTAAATTGAAAAATTTAGGTTCCCCTTACATGGCATATGCACCTTGTATATGTTTCAATCTAAAATTTATGTATAATAACAACACCAATGTATAGAATATTTCCAAAAATGTGTATCTAAATCATATAACTATGAAATCTAGAGAATTCTAAAATCAATGCAACTATGGAGAACATGTTTCTATGACAATCCCCCTATAGTCATATAAAATTTCCAAATTGGTAGTTTGAGTGTGGCTTGAAGCACCCTATCCATAGGTCCTTTTTGCATGCTCTTGTGACCCTTCTAGATACCTCTTTGCTCATTACTATTCATCTATAACCTTCTAAACTTTGATTTCACCTTAGCCAGATAGTATTCCCTATGCCAATCTTGTTCCCCCAAGTCTTGAGCCTATAGGATAAGAGCACCCCATTTGGACTATAGCATTAGGCACCAAAGTGTCCCATTTTTGGTGCTCTTTTATTTTTTCACTTTGAGCCCCAATAATCATTTTAATCTAGTCCTTATCCTTAATTAGGTTAGCCTAAAGTGAGTACATATGACCCATGACCAATTATTCCTTATAAAATCCCACTCAAAGCTCATTTACAAAAGAGGGTGATAAAACATATAAAGTAATAAATAATAAAAACAAAGCACTAAGTCAAACTTCCCTATTCTCTACTTGAAATCACCCAACACAATTGTAAACCAACTCAAATCATCATACCAATCCCTATCCACCTCAAACACTATAAATTTGTCATTTTGTACCTATATCACATTATTACACAAAACACACTAGGTGGGAGAACTACATATAGCTTGATACCTCTTCAGAGTATTGGTATTTAGGCAGTGTGCCCACACAAGGGGTGTGGATTGCACATTCAATGCATCTTACACACTAATACCCCCTCTTTCTCAAGTGAATCAATTATCATTTTATCAATCATGATGGAGGATTAGGGTTTGAAGACAAAATCATCTCTATAGTGAGTTTTGTCAACAACTAGTGCTCAATTTTTCATAGGAAAGCTCACACAGGAACAACACAACTACACATAAAGTTTTAGGTCTATATGATCATTTTAGACAATAGTGGTAGGAACAAACAACAACATCAAACACCAAAGCATACACTTTTTGGCACTCCTATCCTTTCACTAATAAAACTTATATTTAGGTTTACATCACCTTCCCAGTCCTGTACAACCATTTTCAACCTCTGTATCTATCATTTTAGTCTATTTTCCAACTAAGTTATATTTCCTCTGATTTATTGCTATTTTTAGAAAGGTGAAAAAGATAAACAATTACATAAATTAGGACTATAATTATTGTTATATTCTATATAAATTTATTAATCTAGACCCTTAACTAAAATAGTTCTTGAAAAATTTAAATCATTTTATGAACCTAAATTAATTCATTTATGCATAAAAACCCTAGAAACCCTAGGTCTAAATCCTTGCTAATTTTAACAATATTTTTTTAATTTTTTCCTACATATATAAATTAAAATTTCACATTTAATATTTAAAATTCACCATAGTGATTTTAAAAATCATTTCTTTCAAACCCTAGTTGAATATACTTTGTCCCTAGGCCTTTGAGGTATCACCTTACATGTTAGTGAGCTTCTGTATCCTTTTTATGCATATTATAGTTCATTATTTTTCAAATTCTAAATTAAATTTATTTAATCTTCTCTTTCATTTTTCAATTTGTTTTCCTTATGCCACCTAGGCTCCTTACATATCTTCCTTTGTGATCAAGTGCAAGACTTAGTGGAAACCCTCTTGAATTCACCCAGATTCCTTCAACCCATCCATATACCATGGATAAATAAACAACTTAGTTTCTTACTGTAGATCCTACACATCTAGATTACACTAATTTCCATGAGGATAATTTTGACAATGAGTAGTATGAGAATGAAATTTATGATCTACACCCCAATTTTCATGCTCCACCACATGGGGGTACTAATCCACTTCCACCTATTATTGATAATGATGTTATCATCAATAATGATTTGATTCTATAATGTTTTATAGAGAGACTTAGGAAACAACCCCAAGATCATGCCATTATCTTACAATCTATCATGGAAATTAAAAAGGCTAAGCAAATTGAGTCTTTCATTCCTTCATAACAACCAATTTCAAATGACACTATAGGGGCAACTATGTCTCAAAACCCCCCTATAGTAGCTCAAATTTCTTATGTGGCACCACTTGTTATAACTAGTACATCTTCACCTCCTGATGTGGCTACCCTTATGAAACTAATAAAATCTCTTCAATCTGAGGTGTTATATCTTGAGTAAGGTGCCTCTAGAACAACATAGGATTTTTATTTTTTTGCTCTACTTCATACACCATTGGCATGCCATGTTGCTTCTACACCCTTGCCACCAAGTTTTGTTCAACCCAAGCTCTTTTTATATGAAGGCAAGGGTGATCCAAAGACACACTTGAGAGATTTTCATGTATCATGTTTGGAATATATTCCAAAATATTGGTTTCTAACCAAGCTATTTCTATGAAGTTTAAAGGATTATGATTTATAATAGTTTTATAGTCTATCAAATCAGTTGGTCAAAGCATTCAATCCTTTAGCTAACATGTTCATAGCTCATTTCAGCATTAAAATATGTGACAAGGTTTCTTATTCCCAAATTACAAAATAGAAACAAAGGTCAAATGAACATCTTATATATTATGTTCTTATATATAATACTATCTTGCCTAAAATGACTAGCCCCATAACAAATCAAAAACTATAAAATCTCTTCAAATAGAGTGTTCTGCTAACTTTGCATGAGTCAATAATGTTCAAAACATTTTTTCCTTCACCAAGTTATGTCATATACTAAAGTAAATGGAATTCAAATTAATTTCAATGGGAAAACTAAAACATAGAAGCATAGCAGACACAACAAACAAGACTAATAGTAAAGTCCCATACAAAGTAATGGTTAATGATAGCAAAAGTCAAAATCAACCTATAGTTAATGTGGATTTAGAACCCCCTCAGTGAGTGGTTTTATCAGTTCCTCCTCAATGATCCTTTGCCAATCTACCATTATCTCCAACTAGAGTCTTACAATAGTTATTGGAATGTAATTTCCTATCTCTCCCTCCTATTTAAGAAGTTGATACAATAAAACCTCTTCTATGACAATATTATTAGAATGAATTCTACGATTTTCACAGGGCACTAAGACACATAATGAATAGATGCATAAATTTGTGACACAAGATATAGGACTTGATAGTTGACAACCTTATTGATCTTGGCACTCCACTTGAGCCTCCTTAGGAAAAACAAACATAAGACATGGCTCTATAGATTTTCCCATATCCTTTCCCATAGCATTCTAAATAGGAGATAGGGACACATCAGGTGTTCACCATATATATCATGCACATCCTCCATCAATTACATACCAGGTACCTTTAGTTGAGTCATATCCTTTGAGCAACATGATTGGTGTGTATAATTCTAGAATTATAGCTAGACCTTAGATCTCCTTCTCATAGCAAGAGATAACTAAGGATGATTTAGATTAATATGAACTCTTTATCAAAGCCTATATTGATCATGATCCCATTAATAATGTTCTCATATATAATGGATCTAGTTTGAATATGTGTACTATGACATTACTTCATCATTTGGGATATTGAAAATAGGATGTTACCCTAATGAACACAATTATCATTGGATTCAATGGACACATATAGAGTTCATTGGGTGAGATTTTAATTCTTCTTAGGTTGGTCTAGCACATGTTGCCACACCATTTACTATTATTCCCGATATAATATTCTTTGACATATTTCTTGGTCGACCATGGATCTAGAAACTTCATGTAGTACCTTCCACAATTCACATATGTGTATAATACATTCATTCTAATCATTTTTTTATAATTTGTGGAGTTTTGTACGAGTTAGCACTCCCCACTTCAGATCTATAATCTATTCTACAATCACTAGTTTTATCTCCTCTACCAATTACAATTATTCCTCCAATTGAGATTTAGACATAGTCAAGGCCTCCCTCACCAACACAAAAAGTTCATACACTTTCATAGAGGCCTCTCTTAGAATGATCACTACATCAATGATAGTTTCAAGACTCTAGATAGTTTCTAGCTATAGTATTCACACCTAGGCTAGTATCATTAAGGTCTTATGCCTCTAAACATAGAGCATATTTTTAGAGACCTTATTCTACTACCATATGGGTCCCTAAGCTCCCCATAGTTTCATCCACTTCTCAGAGTTATAAGGGGACCCCACAGTCTATTTTCACTACAAAGATTCCAAAGCACTTACAACATACACAAATTTTAGAGTCAGAGTCTCAGTCCTTCCATTATGCTTCATGATTATGCATGATCCCTCTCCTTGATACGTGACACCATGATAGGGAGTCCCTTATGAGACTCATTGGTTAGTATCATTTCTTCTTAGCTTACTTTGACATAGTTTATTTCACTTACTTCTATATAATTTATTTTTGATTAATTGTACATGGAAACATTTTAAAATACCAATAACAATATAATATTTTAAAATGCCAAAAATAATATAACATGTCAAAATATAAAAGTATTCAAATAACTCAAAACACCAAACACTTTTCAATTGTATGCATTATTCATGCTTTACATTTCTACTACCATGTTAGACTTACATTGTGTTGTTATATGACATTTTTTGTCAATTTATCTACATTACCATGCTTCACTTGATCTTCTTTGAGTGTGTTAAGTGACACCTAGATCCTTGATTGTTTCACTCTACCCATTGATGGGTCATCCTAAGTCTACATTTGAGACATACATCAACATATATACCCATTGGAGGCATCTTCTACGTGACTACACCATCTAGGTTATGTCATTCCTACACCACAAACTTTAGTTATCCTATTGATGTAAATTACTTAATATCTTAAACAAATTATTCTATTGACACTCACTATTATATATCACTTGTGTATTTCTTATCATCTACCTAGTCTTGTACTACATGTTTTTCATACTTTCACTTCTTGCTTTGATTAGTTATATGGCATAGTATTTACAACATTTAAATGCCTTCCTTTTTTGATTTGAGTAAATAGATGTGATTGCATTTCTTTGTTCCTATTTTATTACTTGTGTGTGCCTTAGAACATTTTCCAATGTCATTTTCTTATACTCTTGTATGTACTTATATCCCTCATGCCAATCTTTCTTGTTTGTAATTGTATGTGTATGTGGGAATTTGAACATTCCTTGTATGATTTTTTTCCTAGTTTGAGTGACATTTACCTATGCCCCTTATTTTTTTGGGCCCTTGGTCTCATTTGTATGCTTCTTTATTCTTTCCTTCCATGCTTGTTTACTTCTTAGTTGTTTGCAATGCTATGATCCACATCATTCATTACTTGCCTTTTTGGATGCCACGATGGACATCAGGTTCCATCCCTCCTTGAAAAATAACCACATTTCTAGTTTTAGTTTAGTATACTACACATGCTATTACATTGTTACATTTATCTAAGCATACCCCTATTGATCTAACAATCTCCAATACAAACTATGCTATATCTTGAGATATCTTTTAAATTGTCATTACTACATCATGTATTTCATAGAATAACACACTTGTAGGGATCTTTATTCTAAGGGTAGTCATTAAAGGATATTCATTCCTACCCTCAGAAGAGGGGCAAAAAAAATAATAGTTTTGTCACAGAGATCAGAGCCCTTTATTGGTCAAAAATCAATTTTTAGAACAATTAGAACAATAATCAAAGTTCAAAACATGAAAAATAAACCAAAAAAATAGTGATGAATATAGAATAGTTATCATAAATAGTAAAGGACAAGAACACTATAATTAGACTACAATATTGGACACCAAAGTGTCAACTTTTTAGTGTTCCTATCCAAACAACAAAAAACATAGAATTTTTAGAAATAGATAGAAAGGTAAGGTCAATTACAGTTTAGTTTAGATTGGGAAATTTCAATATAGTTTTACTCAAATTATCCACATATAGGTGTCATCATGCATGACATGATGCTCTTGCTTCTAAATTCAGATTGGGTAGTTAGTAGAACTTCTAGAATAAAATCCATGTTATAAACACCAGTGATTAGGGGAAATATACATCGTACATTTGCCTTATCTTCTTTCTAGTTAATTATATTACCCAATTTTTTTTAGTATTTATGTGCCTTATTCCATCTATATGTGGTTGGCATCATTTTGGAGTGGATTTCATATAATCCTAGTTCTTAGTTTCAGAGTGGCTTTCATATAAGCCTAATCTCCATCTTTCAGAGTGGCCAAGATTTTCCTAGTTCTTAGTATGCATTTGATTATCCATTCCATATTTTTATATTATAGAGCATTCATGGGCTTCATGACCCATTTCATACAACACATATTCATATTGGTATTAGTTCATAGTTCATACTTAGTGAGCAATGATGGATCCAAAGGACTAGCTAGCCTTTGTGTTCTTAAGCCACCTACTTTGAGGGATTTGGCACATAGTCCAAACATCAATTAACACATACATGATTACATAGATTCACTACATAGTCAATGATGATAGAGCCAAAGGCCCAAAATTTGTATTTTTGATTCACCCTTATGGATTTGAGAACTCAGCTTTGTTTATGGTATTACTCTTAGTAAAACACATACCCATCATCACCCAACATCACAGAACATCACTCAGCATCACTCAATATCACAATATATTTATGCTTCATGTTATGTTATTTCTATGCAAACTTAACATCATACATTTTCATGGTCTTCACCCTTATAGGTAAGTTTAGGTACGCTATTGATTTTTCCTTTATCCTAGTATTTCACTTTGTTGCATCACTAGAATAAAGGGGGTGTAAATTTAGTCATATAAAATGTCCAAATTGGTAGTTTGAGTGTGGCTTATGACACCCCATCTATAGGTCCTTTTTGTAAGCTCTTGTGACCCTTCTAAACCCCTTTTTTATCATTATAAATCATCTAGAACTTGATTCTACCTCAGTCAAATGGTATTCCCTATGCCAATCTAGTTCCCCTAGGTCCTAAGCCTATAGGATAGGAGCACCCTATTTGGAATACAACATCAGGCACCAAAGTATCCCATTTTTTTCACTCCTATCCTTTTTATCTTTAAGCCCCAATGGTCATTTTCATCTAGTCCTTATCCTTAATTAGGTCAATCTAGCATTAGTACATCTGACCTATGACCAATTTTTTCCCATAAAAACCCACTCAAAGATCATGTACAAAGGGGGTGATAAAACTTACAAAGTAAGTAAGAATGTAAACAAATAAATAAGGAAAAATTACCTATTCTTTACATATATTCACCCAACACAGCTACAAATATACTCAAATCCTTATACCAGTCCCTACCCACCTCAAACACTATCAATTTAGCATTTTGCATCTACATCACACTATGGTGCAAAGCACACTAGGTGGGATAACTACATATGGCTTGATCCCTCTTTAGAGTATTGGTATGTAGGTTGCATGCCCACACAAGGGGTTTGAATTGCACGTTTAGTGAATCTTACACACCAAAACCCCTCTTTATCAAGTGACTCAAATATCATTTTATCAAGCATGATGGAAGATTAGGGTTTGAAGACAAAATTATCTCCACAGTGAGTTTTGTCAACAACCAGTGCTTGATTTTTCATAGGTAGGCTCACATAAGAATAATACAACTACCCAAAAAAAAATAGGTCTCTGTGATGATTATGGATAATAGTGGAAGGAATGAAAAACAATGTCAGAGAATAAAGCATCCACTTTTTGGTGCTCCTATCCTTTCACTGAATGAAACTAGATATAGATTTATGACACCTTCCTAGTCTTGCACAACCATTTTCAACCTCTATATCAGTTGTCTTAATCTATTTTCTAGATAAGTTATATTTTTTCCTATTTATTATTATTTTTATAAAGGTGAAAAAGATTTTTAAAAAATTTCACAAATCAAGACTACCATTATTTTTATATTTTGTACTAATTTATTAATTTAGATCCCTAACTAAAATAGGGAAAAAAACTCCATTATTCCTAAAAAAATTAAATTGCCTCCACTAAATCTAGATAATATAATAACTAGTGAAAATGTGGAGAACATATTTCTATAACATGTCCCAACTATAATCTAAAACTATGAAAATGTGGAAGTAATTCCTCTATGGCATGACCCCACTAATATTCTCCCTTGCGGTGAGGTGAAATTAAATATGGTAGTTACCTTACCTCAAAATGATAAGATAATTGTGTAAGTTGTGTATGGATCATGTATCATATATGATTAAAATGTCTAGGTAGATATACCATTGAAGCACATAGTATGTGATCACATCAAGACCTAATATATAGAATATAAATCATGACAATACCTAGAGAGTAACAATATAATCTCAATAAGTAATTAAGCACACATACAAGAGAACTCAAAAGCAAAGTAAAAGTAAATGGTCTAAAGAGACTTAATACAATGGGCATAGTCAAGTTCCACACAATCAAAGATAAAAACTTAGTCAAATGTTCACAAAGCATAAAATGACACATTCAAATGTCCATATAACAAACAATGACATATTTGAATATCCAAATAGGCAAACAAAGGCAAATGGGCTAAAATCAAGGAACATATTCAAATTTTCAAATATGAAAGAAAATGAAAGATAATAACAAACAAGGTAAGACACTCAAATAAGTGTAAAAAATAAAGAATGTAATAAAGGAAACAAACATGAACATAGCATACCAATTCTTAAAAATATGTGTTAGAAAAAAATGTTAAGTAAATAACATATCAAGTACACTATGAAAATACATTAACATGTATATAATCATGTGTAAGTATATTATCTCAAATATGATAATGAAAAGTGATCATAGAATAATATAACATGGTTGTATCATAATAATAAAAAACACATTCTCCTAGCATACTTATGATTTGAGTAGAGGGAATGCCCAACATCTACATGTGTATATATCATGCATTTTTTAATGTCTATCTCACACTCAAATGATGTACAAAATA
Source organism: Torreya grandis (assembly GCA_037957365.1). NCBI lineage: Eukaryota > Viridiplantae > Streptophyta > Pinopsida > Cupressales > Taxaceae > Torreya > Torreya grandis. The sequence continues at coordinate 447,649 of JARHVA010004770.1, read as the reverse complement.
TAAGTTTATATATATATATTAATGATATGTTATTTAATAACATGGATAAAATAACATAAGTATAAGAAATATTAAAATTAGGAATGTGCTAAAAAAAAAAAATTGTATTTTTTTTAATATTTGTTTTTTTTTGGAATATTTTGGAAAGTTTTTAGGTAAAATTGAGATGTATAGATTCTAGGATCACCACTATCAATTATGTGTTAGATCTTAATCTTAGATCCAATAATGATTTGTATGATGCACACACTTTCTATGATATTATCAATAATAGTTTGTTCTTCTTAAAGGTTTTAAATGAGGTAATGTGATCAAGTTATGTTTAAGAAATACACTTAGAATGTCACTTTTAATTTTATATTAGCCTTTTTCATATTATGTAATTCAGTTATTGTAAATGGATTTTCTTTAAACTCTTAATTTTGAAATGATGCTTTGTTGGGAATAACAGTGATATAAGATACAAATTTATGTGCATTAATGGCACATTTTGAATTTTTTACATATAAAAGATGATTTTTTAATGATGTGATCTTTAAACTCAAATATTTTTTTTGATTTTAGATATCTTATTTAGTGAATATAAGTTGATCTAGAAGGGTTTGACTAATAGAACCATTAAGTACCATAAATTACCTAATCATAGCCCCACCATCAAGAGAAGTTGTGGGTGGTGGGGGGTTTGAGGAATGGAATGGACCTAACTAGAGTGAGTAATAACATGGACATAATTATAGGAATAGTATATATCACCCTCATTAGGGTATGGAAGAGAAAGAGGTTCCATTTTATCCATTTGAAATGTTTTAAATATGGAAATGAGAACTAGATAATAGAGGCACACAAAATCTAGATAAAAATCAATTATGTTAATGTATTCTTTTGATTTTGAAATAAATATATTTTTGAAATAAATTTTAACAATTTAGAAATCAAAAAAATAAAAAAACCTCTAGAAAACACTAGGAGTTACATTGAAATATAGAGAGGCCGGGTTCACTAAATATTTAACACTAATTAAAATATACGTGAGTATCTAATGTTAATAAGATAGAGTATTCTAGGGCATAAGGGTGATAAAATACCTCTATATAAGTCCAATTAATAGAAAAATTAGACAAATAATATTATGAATTTATACAATTAAGATTTATAAAAATAGTACATTATAAATATTGATAGATATTGAAATAAATTAGAAAAAATGATACTTAGTTGGTTTACTATGTGCATGCATTTTTTAGTAGGAATAGGATGGAAGTGGACTATATGATGATCCTATAATAATCATCAATTTATAGAAATATCCCCTTTATGACCTGATATGCTTGCATTAGATCTAGATAGTTATGTTGATGTAGGTGTCTAACTCTATTGTAGGTGTTCTAATGGAATATTGGGTGGATCTGTATGAGACCAATCAGAACCGTATGGATTTCATGTCTCCTTTATTTTTATGTCTTTAGATCATGTGCATATTTTGTCTCTCTTTTTTAAATGATCAAACCATAGCTATTCACTCTTGAAATGACTATGGAAAAAATGGGTTAGTGGGATCATAATGTTGAGCTAATATTAAATACCCCTCTGTCAATGGGCACTACCTACATAGACACTACTCTGAGGAAGGCCTCAGACTAATGTAATTCTCAGGTCTATGTTGGTTTGTGTGTGCACAAGAATTCAATGTGTGATAAGCAAAGACATAAAGTTACCTAGGTTGTAACATGGAAAATATGGCTCATGGGTTTCTCTTTGAATGCTCCAGACCTATATAAATATTAATCCTATGATTGATATGTAAATAGGGACACATAGGGAATATTTTATCATTTGAATGCTTGATTGAGTATTTATTAGTATATTTCCTTATGAGTTATATGCAATTTATAGGTGGTCAATGAATGAGGGTTGATCTTGTATATATACCAATACCTTTTATAAATATATCAAATTAAATAACTTAGGCCATCCTTTTGGGCACTAGACACTTTTTAGTAAAATGGATAATTGCATCAACATATGTAGGGAGCTACAAAATAGGTACATGTCCAAAATTTATAGTGAAGGTAAACATTAGGTTTAGATAATTTTTCAAAACATATAAGGACTAGGTAATTAGAATAATAAGTTTTGAATAATAAATAATAAATTTGGCACAAATAGATAGAATGATAAGGTATATAATTGAAAGGTACAACCATGATAGGTATTTTTCAAGTGTATAAGAATGAGGTAATATATAAATCATATTTTAGTATCTACAACAACACCTTATTCATTTATAACCAAGTTAAATGGGGAAAATTTGGGGTAAAAGTGTGCATGATCATGCAAATTTTGTTTGAATTCATGGAAAAGTGGTGTGAATGGAGAAACATAGGTCTCAGTTTATTTTACTTGTGATTAGGTCCCTTATAGGGTAAAAGTGACAAAAAAACACCATATCCACTTATGACTAGGGTAAATGAAAATAATCTAAGGCACATTTATCCATGATCACCACATTTTTATTTGAATTGAGGGAAAAGTGGTGTGATTATGGCAACACACATCACACTATGACCCCTACATATCTAAACACCAATTTATGTTGATTTTACTTATTATTAGTACCTTATAGGAAAAAAGTGACACACTAACACCATCTCCTATTGAAACTAAATAATTGTGATCAATTTTGGGAAAATTTTTGTATGATCACCCTTATTTACTTTTAACTCGAGCCAAAGTGGTGTGATAAATTAAAATTAAGTCACTTTTGTGATCCACACACACTTAACCACCCATTTATATTTATTTACCTTGCAATTAAGTCTCTCATAGGATAAAATTGACACTTCAACAACATGCCCACTTCTGACCATGAAAATTGTAGATGATTTGAGTAACATTTACACACAATCACCCAAATTCACTTTTAATTCAAAATAACATAGTGTGAAAAAGGTAATGTGGATTGCATCTGACCTACACACACCAAACCACCCCTTAATATCATTTTTACTTATTATTATGGGGATTATAGGACAAAAGAAACAAAAAAATATCATACTATTTAAACCAAGGAGAATGTAGATACTTATACCAATAAATTTTATAAATATATCAAATTAAATAACTTAAGTCATCCTTTTGGGCACTAGACACTTTTTAGTAAAATGGATAATTGCATCGACATATGTAGGGAGCCACAAAATAGGTACATGTCCAAAATTGATAGTGAAGGTAAACATTAGGTTTAGATAATTTTATAAAACATATAAGGACTAGGTAATTAGAATAATAAGGTTTGACTAATAAATAATAAATTTGGCACAAATAGATAGAATGATAAGGTATATAATTGAAAGGTACAACCATGATAGGTATTTTTCAAGTGTATAAGAATGAGGTACTATATTAATCATATTTTAGTATCTACAACAACACCATATTCATTTATAACCAAGTTAAATGGGGAAAATTTGGGGCAAAAGTGTGCATGATCATGTAAATTTTGTTTGAATTCATGGAAAAGTGGTGTGAATGGGGAAACATAGGTCTCATTTTATTTTACTTGTGATTAGGTCCCTTATAGGGTAAAAGTGACAAAAAAAACACCATATCCACTTTTGACTAGGGTAAATGAAAATAATCTAAGGCATATTTATCCATGATCACCACATTTTTATTTGAATTGAGGGAAAAGTGGTGTGATTATGGCAATACACATCACACTATGACCCCTACATATCTAAACACCAATTTATGTTGGTTTTACTTACTATTAGTACCTTATAGGAAAAACGTGACACACTAACATCATCTCCTATTGAAACTAAAGAATTATGATCAATTTTGGGAAAATTTTTGTATGATCTCCCTTATTTACTTTTAGCTCGAGCCAAAGTGGTGTGATTAATGAAAATTAAGTCACTTTGGTGATCCACACACACTTAACCACCCATTTATATTGATTTACCTTACAATTAAGTCTCTCATAGGATAAAATTGACACTTCAACAACATGCCCAATTGTGACCATGAAAATTTTAGATGATTTGAGTAACATTTACACACAATCACCCAAATTCACTTTTAATTCAAAATAACATAGTGTGAATAAGGTAATGTGGATTGCATTGGTGACCTACACACACCAAACCACTCCTTAATATCATTTTTACTTATTATTATGGGGATTATATATGAAAAGAAACAAAAAAATATCATACTATTTTCAACCAAGGATAATGTAGATAATTATGGGCAAATTATTGTACAATGGCCAAAATTCACTTGGAATTCAAACTAAAGTGGTGTAATTGGGATAAAGTAACTTTCCTTGATGACCATCGCATCCCCAAACCACCCATTTTTTATTATTTTACTTTTAATTATGTCCGTTGTTAGATAAAATCATATCCACTTGTGACCAGGGCAAATGTGGACAATTTAAGGAACATTTGTGTATGCTCACCCTAATTAACTTAAATTTATGTTAAAGATGTTTGATTAGTGTAACATAAGTTTAATTGGTGATTCACAAACACCCAACCACCCATTTATGCTAATTTCAATCTTGATTAGGTCCCTTATAGGCCAAAAACAAGACAAAGACACTATATCCACATATGACCAAATTAAATGTGGATAATTTTGGGTAAATTTATGCATGATCACCCCAATTCACATTGAATTTATGCCAAAGTGGTGTGAATGGGAACCGTAGGTTACATTGGTAACCTATGCACACATAATGACCCCTTTATGCCATTTTTATTTGTGATTATGTGGATTATAGGCAAAAAATGTATACACATTATTTTTATTTTTTATTATTTAATGATGTTTTTTCTCTTATAGGAACTTATCAAGACTCAATTTATCTAAGTGAATACCTTCAAAGGTGCACTAGGAAAGGGATTGATATACCTTTGGTGCTTTTTTGGATTATTGATCCCTATAACATTACCTAAAACCACTATAAGTCACTTTTATCCAACTCCCTAAGTAATTAAACCCCACTTATACACTCTAAGAAATTTAATTTCTAAAATAGCCCCTAACTAAGCATACACCCCTTTTTCTTCATTTTATTACTATGTCAACCTATTGAATCTTGTTAGGAATTGAGAAAATGATATAGAACTTAGTCAACCTTATCAACCTATTTAGAGGTAACAACTCTTTTTCCTATCAAAAAAGGTCCACCCAGTTGACCTTATTAGATTAATTCTAGGGAAGGCTCAAGGTCAATCCTTGGATATAAATACCCCCTTCAATTCATTTCTAAATAGATGATCATTCCTTTTGTGCATCAATATATCTCTCAAATATACATATACTATCATTTTAATATTTCATTACTTAGGCTCTTATCTTAGAATAGTAGCATTCATAATGTTGAATTCTTGGATACATAAGAGAAGTCGTATATCCTATATCTAATCTATCTTTGTGATACTAAAAAACCAAAACAAACTTTTTCAAAGTACCATCATCCAAGGGAGAGATTGAGTCATGACAAGTTCACTCCAATAAGGTAAGTATTCCTAGCTCTTCATTTTGATAGGTAGATATTGTGTAACTAATGGATTAAATTATATCTCTCCTTTCTTAGATTAATTTTATACTATATTTAATAGAATTATATTTTCTTGTTATATGTTTATCATCTTACCCCCTTTTATGCTACAAGATTTAGTGCACACTAGATTAGATTGTACATTCATTTACTAGATTAGCTTGAATGTTCATTTAGTAGATTAAGTAATTTTGTTTCATTACTGTAAATGATATTTTATGATTATGTATCACCTCAGTCTTGTACACTTTGTAAACTTAGAACTTGGATATTCTTCTTAGTTCTTTGCCTTTCCCTCTTCCACAAGTATTGCATCTTCTCTATCTTTGTGCCACTTTATCTATATCTCTTAGTCTAACGAGTCTTATTTTCATCACCAAGGTATTATATCTTGCCTAGAATGCTTATTCCATATCTAAAAGTTTTGAACCTATATTTGTTTTCCTAATTCTTAGACACTAATGTATGAGGATACATAATAGTGTCAATGTTATTATCATGTCTAAATGCAAGTGTCCAGTGTTCTAAATCCATCTAATTTATAAATGAAATGTATCCTAGTGGTTAGAAAAATAAAATATCAAACCTCATTCATTCCTCACCTAAAAAAATACCAAAGAGACCAAGAAAACTTATCAAAATCACTCTATCAAGCATTTAATTGATCAAGTGTTTCCTATTTCCATACTATTCATAGGGACTACAAATCTACAAGTTTGAAGTACTAAAGGAGCAACCCAAGAACCTGATTTACCAAGATATAAGCTAGGTCAATATTGTACTTGCTTTGCACATATTATGCAATTCACACACAAACCAATGCATAGGGGAGAACTACATCAGTTGGATTCCCTCTTTAGATTAATGGCTATGTAGGTAGTGTCCTTTAAAAATGGATTCATTGGAGTTACTTAGATACTATGTTCCCACTAACCCATTTTTACCTAAGGTAATATTGAATATGGAAAGCTAAGGTTTTTCCATTTCACAGTGAATTACTTTTCATGACCTAGATATGAATGTACTAGAGTCATATTTTAATATATATTCCATACAGGACACTAGCATCAAACCTAGATAGTAGCACCAATAAAACTATCCCAAGATACCATTATTGTCTATAGAGATAGAAACATCATATTCATAATATGATGATTTTTCAAAAATATTTTTTGAGCCTAATTTTTTATTGTTTTAGATCCAAAATTGCATTATCATTAAAACAAGCTAATTACTTCACTTCTTTGTCATTGATATATCTACCATACTTGTACTTCATATTAGGCTATCTCAGCATAATAAATTTAGTCTATGATTATATTTAAGTTTAGCATCTAATTAACTTGATATATATGTGATTATCACTCTTGTGCCATTTCATTTCTATATAACCCTTTAACATTTAGATAACCTTAATCTAGATCATTTTAGGGTTAAACATTTACTGAACCCATTCTTTGAACATTAAAACCCTAATCATACCCTTTGGGATGCTTATTACCTATTTTTTACTAATCTTTATTTACTTCATTAATGTTATCATGGATGATATTGATTGCTTTGATGACTTTGATTATGACACTATCTAATTCTCCCTCAAGGAAGGAATTAAAATTAATTACTCTTTCTTTTTTCCAAGTGATAAATCATGTAATATAAAAATCTTGAATGGTGGTAGTTGTTATCCTTATAATCAAGTCCATTCTCCCATAACTTTAATAGATAAGTTAACTCATCTTAAGGAAGATGAAAATATTTTAGCCACACTTCCTATATAACCATTACATGACTTTGGCATTTGATACTTGCAAAAGTATAGATACCAAGGCCAAGGATTTGCCAAACATGAGCAAGGTATAACCCATCCTATATCTCTTAAACATATTAATACAAATAGGTAAGGGTTGTGGTTTTAAAACACATCCTTGAGTCACCAACAATTGAATCCCACTAAATATATACATTTTACCAAATACGTGGGTAATATGATCTATAAGTTAATTTATATGATCATCAACATTTTTGGAAACTACATAAAGAGATTATGGCTAATGTGTAAGAAAATAATAAGTGGGTCATGTATTCAATAGAATTGATTAAACCCCCCAAAATTCCTACATTTCCAAATAATATTCCTCTTTTCAAGGGTAATTAAATTTTTCCTACCTTCATTTAAAACAAATTATATATCAAAAAAGGTATCCTTACCAAACTTTTCCAAACGTAAAATTGTTATATCCTTACAAAATGAAAATTAAACAAATTCTTAAAATGGTACAACTTATGAAAATGATATGCCAAACATACCAAAGTTCAAATATCCAATACCATTACCAAAATGTCTTAAATTTAGTGATTATGAACTTTCACTCATTATACATAATGATGATGATACTTGTATTCCTATATTCAAAATAGGGGGAGGGTTAAAACCAATGATAAAACCTATGATAAACACCTCTTTCCCCATGTAATATCTAATTTCTATGATGACCTTTTTTGGAGACCTATAAAATCAAGTTTATGTTCTCTAAATTCAAATGGATTTACATAATGATAATGCACATGTTACCCCATTAAATAATCAACATATTGCATAATGTATCCTTATCCCCATGATTTAAAATTACCAAATTTAACTCTCTTTTTGAGATACAAGACCCATTCGATCACATGATCAGTGATGTACATTTTTTTAGTCAATGGGCACAAGATGATAAACTATTGCTATTTTTTTCCATAGGAGTATTTTTGATGAGGCCCAAAATTGGTTTTATATTTTACCAAAGGGTTCCTTACATATTTTATTACAATTTTAAGATGTATTTTCATGCCTTTCAATATCCACAAGGTGCCAAAACTTACATTAGAACATATTCACAAATTCAAATAGTGTGATGACGATTTATTTCAATATTATATTATTCGATTCAAATGTACATCATATGAGATAACATTTAAACCCTTAAATTTATAACTAAAATTTATATTTAGTAGAGGTATTATTTCCCCATTAAGGGAAAATACATTTCATAAACAATATGAATAATGTACCCATTTATATAATGATGTGCATAGATATGATTTATTTAATTTACTAATTCAAAGTAACTTAATGTATCTCCATCCAAATACAAAAAATTTATCCATCACACAACAAACGGAGATACCTTACATAAAGAGCATTATGATCAAAAATATGGTATCCCTAATATCTATATGACTAATTCACAAATATTATTCAACATGGGGCCAATCCAAGGTCCATATCTTATGCAAAAATATCAAAGTGAAAAATATAAAAAGCATCCATGCCAACAATATTTAACAATTACCTTATACATGGGTTATGCTTATTTTTGGCATAACCATATTGATCCTAGACAAGTAAAAACTAATTGAAATGTAACATTATTATAATAAATTGGTTTCAATATAAGAAACATACAAAATAAATGAGGTTAGGAAGACTCCTTAGGAAAAATAACATTACCAATTTATTGTGGTCCTACAATAATCCAAACATGGGTTTGGGTTATGCCCACCATATCTCCATATGAATTTAGACTAGGAATTCTTTGTATATACCAAATGGAAGAAAAATGTGATCCAAATTATCAAGGTATTTCCTTTCCTCATGAATGCAAATCATTATATATTTCAAATGATAGCATTACTTCTTGTACTACACATGTAAAACATGAGGATGAACATGATATGTACATTTTCAATATATCTAATCATGATTAAAACAATGTAAAAGATATATCTTAGGTTTTTAAGATTCAAAGTGGGGAGATATATATGACCATCCATTATATGGCATCATATGATGGTCTCTCCTCTTCAAAAATTCTAAGACTACTAAAAAATTAAAAAAAAAAACATCTAAAAATAAAAAAACACTTTCAAAACTTACATATTCTACTAGATCCTTGGCATATACCTATTATTTACATGTTGATGGATGACATACTTAGTGTCTAATACATACACATATTTGTATCATTTATACTTGAGTGTGATATATGCATAGACAAATAGACGATAAAATCCTATTTTAAAAGTTGGGCCTTCCTTTTACTCATTTCATGTGGACATTTGGGTCGTCCACTTCTTTGATCTTGATATACACAAGTTATATTATTAGATGATCACTCTACATTATCATGTTTGAGCTTACATATGTACTTACACATTACTATTATCAATGTTTATATCTTACACATGGTACTTGAGATTGTATAAACCTGACATACTTTTCCTAACATATTACATCCATGGGCTACTATGACATGTTATTATGGTTGATTATGATTTAATTTATGCACTTCCTTGGTTGTCTTGCCTAAATATTAGATTCTTTGATCGAGCAAATTTATGTACTCCTTTGCTTGTGACCCCCATTCCTATGTATGATTTCTTTGAGACTGGCATATGTCATTGTTTTTGGTATGGGAATTTGAATATATAATTATTACTTTTATGGACATTTGATTAAGTCATGTCCCTCCATTGTGTGGAGCTTAAACATGTCCCTTATTTTTGGTCTCTTTAGACCATTACTTTTTGACTTTATTTTGAGTGATCTTATGTGTGTGTTTGTTTTCTTATTGAGCTTTTAATATTACTATATAGATGTTTACATGATATTTATCGATAATATTAGGTATAAATATAATCACATTAGTTCTATGAACTTTAACGATACATTTACCTAGACATGTTTCTATATACTAGATGGTTATATTCAAATATTATGCAGTTGTCTTATCTTTTTGAGGTGAAGCAACTACCCATTCCTATATTTTCCTCTCATTAAATTTTGGGGAATATTAGTGGGGGTATGTCATAAAGGCATGTTATCCACACTTGGAATAGTTTTTATATTTAGTGGGGGCATGTTCTTCACACTCATTTAGTATGGTACTTATATTAGTTTCTAGATTTAGTGGGGCCATGCTTTAGAAGCATGTTCTCCACACCTATTCAATATTCAACATTCTCAATTTATAGTGGGAACATATTTTGTAAACATGTCATCCACATTGGTAATTATACTAGTTTTTTTATTTCTCCATATATAGTTGGGGCATGATTTGGAATAAAAAAGTACACACTTATACATTTATTCTAATTGACCAAAGCACACAATTATATGATTTAGATTCATAGTTGTGGTAAAATTTTGTACATTAGTAATATTGTTATTTATAGTTTCAACATGAGACATATCTAAGGTGCATATGTTCTGCAACATATTCCTAATATTTTAAAATTCAAATTGGTTTCAAATTTTGAAACTCTTTTATGGATTTTTACCATATCACATACATTATTATACTAATACCATGTAGAATTTTATGAACTTTATTAATCCAATATACTATAGTAGTTGGTTCACCTTTTTGATATGGTTGAGGTGATAAATCACTCAATTTTTCCAAGTCTTTAGGCTATACTTAAAAATCTAGCCTTGTCAGGTTATAAGAATCATTGGGTTACATAGTTGAGCTAATCTCAATTTTTAGGTGGCAACTCACTTTTGATTTGAATTTGGTGGCATGTGCCTTCCAATCTCTCTCTCTTTCTCTATTTATCTCCTTGGATATATGCACTTTAAATATTTATCAATATTTATCCTAATCTCAATTTTAAAGCCTTATAATGATACATGTTTTTCAAATCGCCTTGTTAATAGGCAAGGTGATTACATTGACACACAAATGTACTCCTAAACCTTTCCTTTTCAATTTAAATATTTTTTAAATACTTTCAACCCAAATTTTATGCACTAAATTTATATTTTAACATACTCTTAGTTGGAGGTCAATCTTCAAAAAAGCACTCAATTTGGGCACACACAAATGCAAGGTGTGCATACACATCTAGGTACATATTCCTTTCCTTTAAACTATCAATTTCATTATTATATTAAAGGGGGGAATGTAGATGATATTTTATGATTATGTTTCACCTCAGTCTTGTAAATTTATAAAACTTAGACCTTATGTGTTCCTCTAAGTTATTTACCTTTCCCTCTTCTAAAAAACTCATATATGCTCTATATTTGTGCCACTTGGACTATATCTCTTAGTCCAACTAGTCTTCTGTTGATGACCCAAGTCTTTTGTATTGCCTAGAATGCTTAAAATGTACTTATATTTCATATATTCAAGTTTTGAACCTATACCTACTTTCTTTATCCATAGACACTAACACCCAAGATAGATATTGATGTTATCATTAATGTCATATCTCGACACAAGTGTATAGTGCCCTAAAGTCATATAATTTTTAAATATAATGTATCATAAGAGGTCAGACTAAGTGATTTACTATGAGTTATTACTCCAAATGGATTGATATAAATACAATATCAACCCTCATTCATTCCTCACCTAGAAAAATACCAAAAAGACCAAGGCAACCTATCAAAATCACTCTATTAAGCATTCAATTGATCAAAAATTTCCTATTTCCATACCAATAATAGGTAATGCACATTTATAGGTATGAATTACTAAAGGAGTATACCAAGAGCCCAATTTTCCATGTTACAAGATGGGTCACTATTATAGTTGCTTTGCATATATTGTATGATTCACACACAAGAAAGCACATAGGGGAGAACTACATTATACCAAGGCCATTTTTAGAGTATTAGCTATTTAGAAACCATCCTTTGATAGTGAGGTGATTGGGTCAACTCAACACCATGTGCTTATTAACCCATTTTTTCCCAATGTCACTGTTGATGGTATTTTGTGATTAAATAAATCCTTAGTGTTGTGCACTTGGAAAAATCATACATTGGTTGTTCCTCTCAGTTATATACCTTTCCCACTTCTAAAATTCTCTCATCTAATTTAACTTTTTACCACTTGGAATTTATCTCTTAGTTTAACTAGTCTTATATTGATGACCCATGTATTCTATCTTCCCTAGAATGGTTCAAATGTACTTATCTCTCATCTCTACAAGTTTTGAACCTATACCTATTTTTTTCTCCTTAGACACTAACATTTTAGTTATATAGTAGTGTCTAAGATACTATCATGTCTCAACTTAAGTGTTTGGTGCCCTAAATTCATCTAATTTTCAAATGAAACATGCCCTAATGGTTGACCTAAGTGATTTAATGTGACTTATTTATCTAAAAGGTTTGATATAAATACAATATTAACCCTCATTCATTCATAACATGCAAATACCTAGAAAAAAATTAATTACATACAAATTTAATTTAATTAATTAAGGATTCCTTATTTATTCTTATTTCCATACCAGTCATAGGGACTACACATATACAACTTTGAATTACTAAAAGAGTAACCTAGTAGCCCAATTTTCCAAGTTACTAGTTAGGTCAATGTTGTACTTGATTTACACATATTACATGATTCACACAAAATCCAAAATATAGGGGAGATCTACATCAATTTAAGGTCTTATTTAGAGTATTTTATATGTAGGTAGTTCCATTTAAAAATGGGGTCTTTGGGGTCAATTAAACATTGTGTTCCCACTAACACATTTTCCCCAAGGTCATAACAAAGATAGAAATCTAGGGTTTTGCTAGTTTAAAAGGAATGACAGTCCATGACCTATATCTAATTCACTAGAGGGAGGGTGAAGCAAGGGAGGATGAATCCAAACCCATAAGATTCCAAGTGATCACATATTGTTTTATTAGATATTATATATAGTAAACTATCATAAAAATAACATAATAACACCAACACAACCATCCCAGGATGATGTTATTGTCTACAGTACTAGACGTGTCAAATCAAGAATCTAATGATTGTTCTAGAATCTCCTTCCTACATGATTTAAGCCTATTCCAAATCCAAAACTGCATTAACATAAAAACAAGTTAATTACTTCACTTCTTTATCATTTATATGTGTATCATAGTTGTACTTTCTATACTTAGACTATCTCAGCATAATAAACTTAATGTATGCTTATATCTAAGTTTGGCATCAAGTTAGCTTGCTATATATCTAATTATCACCCTTGTGCCATTTTATTTATATATACCCATTTAATAATGTATATAACACCAATCTATATTCCATTTTAGGGTTAAACATGCAGTGAACCCAATATTTGAACATCAAACCTTAGGTCATTTAGGGTTTTCTATTTTTTCTATTATTGATCCATAAATTATTATATCTTTTCCAATAATGTTTTACATGGAAATTTATATTAATTATTTCATGTTCCAATACCATGTAGTGGTTATTACTTGTTACATCTCATGTCTAATCAACTCATTCTGATCTATAAGAGACTAAAAACCTGTTGTCCTACACACTCCTTATTTTAATGTTTACAATGATCTATTAGCTATCCCTAAAAAGCACCAAAGGTCATTAGGGAATGTTTTTCCCCAATAAAAACACACTACTACTAAAACCTCTCTATTGGACTTATTATAAAACTCTTCAAATTACAAATATGTTCTTTTAAAAGCATTAGGTATGACATTGGTCCCTTGTAATGTTGAGCCATCATATGTGGCATCTATCTTAAGCTCTATAAAATGGATCAAGCATAAAATATCCTTTGAAAAAGAGGATTTACCACCCCAACAACTTATTAACAACCATTTTCCTCTTTATATCTAGGTATGTGTTTGCAACTAAATGGTAAAATGAGTTCTCATGGACAATGACACTAGACTCAACATTTACAACATATTGTTTATCTATATAATGGGCATTGAAACATCCAATTTGGAACCATCTAATATTATTATCAAGGGATTTTATAATATGTCAAAAAAATTATTGGGACATATAACATTGAGTATTATAATAAGTCCTTGTACATTACCCACTTTTTGCCAATTTATGCCAAATGATTTGAACTATAACATTCTTTTAGGATGACCTTGGATACATGATATGTACAGAGTTCCATCCACATTTCATTCTTTTTAAAAATTTACTCATCAAGGATTCATTTAATCATGCCCAATGGATATTAATCATTTTAAACATTGTGCAATAATTCAACTACTCATGTACACTATAACATAAGCCAATAAATATGAGTTTAGTTCTCAATATTTACTAAAATATGGTTACAAAGGACCAAGGGTTAGGGAAAAATGAGAAATGAATGGCATAGCCTATTTCTCTTATAAATAATACAAACTAACAAGGATTGGGTTTTTCAAATTAAGCTACTAAATACAAACATATCCTTCAAAGTATAATTTATTTATAAAAGGATAACATGGAATGTATGAATTTATGCACAACCTAAATCCAAGCGGTCAACCATAATTTAATTTATTACACTACCTCCCCAAAAAATTTAACAATCAATGAATTATTAAAGTATGGATCATTACTAGACTACTTAGGGGAATATGAGGATCTCCTTTCCTTATATTATAAGAACAAGTTTCCTTATACTTCCTCTATTCATGCTTACTTTGGTGAGAATTATAACCTAAATATCCAACATGATACATCAAATTCTATACCTAACACACCATTTTTCATAGGTAAATCTACTCTGTTAAATGAAGAAACAATCAAATATAAATTTGGAATGGATAAGGATCCTAGACTAATTTTATTTGCTTCAATGATGCAGGAGGATAAAGGAAAATCCTATCGATAGGTCCATGATTTCCTTGATTTTTTTCTTGGGATTATTTGGATATACTTGGGATCACTCCATTAGTGTCAATGTATAATATATTATTATACCCAGATGTAAATCCAATAAAATAAAAATATATAATAAATGCATCCTAACATGGTGTTAATGGTAAAAAATGAAATTCAAAAATTTTAGACAATAGATTTATAAGAGACATTTTACATTTTGAATAGGTATAAAATATTATCCATGTTAAAAAAACCAAATGGTGACATGCAATGTTTCATTGATTACCATGTTTTAAATAAGTCTTACTCTAAAGATGACTTCCCTTTACCTAATATTTACAATATTTTGAATTCCATAGTATGATATGAGATATTTCATTTAGGTATGGTTTCACAGGATATAACCAAATCAAAATTAACCCTAAAGACCAATAAAAGACCACATTTACCACTACTTGGGTGATATTTTGTTACACAGTCATGCCTTTTGCATTAAAATATGTAGGAGCCTAATATGAAAGGCCATGACACATATTTCATGATTTCATACACAAAACTATAAAATATTATGTGGATGATTTACTTTCAAAATCAAAAGAACACCAAGAACATGTTACTGATTAAAAAAAATTGAGCAATTATGCAAGTTCAATGTTTGATTAAGTCCAAAAAATGTGTTTGGGGTATCTTTAGGAAAACTCCTTTGATACATTATTTCTCAATGAGGTATTGAGATTGATCCAAAAAAAGTAAATTATATAATATAAATGCCACTACCATATAATATAAAACAATTTTGATGTTTGTAGGGTCAAATTCAAGCTATATTGTGTTTCATTGCCCAATTGGGTGATAAAACAGTCCCTTTCACATGTTTGTTAAAATAGGATACAAAATTCATATGGGATGAGATATGTCAACAAAGATTTGATAAGATATAAATCTATTTATCAAACCCACTAGTACTTATGCCTCCTATTCAAGATACACCATTAATTCTTTACATATCAGCTATCCATGAGGACCTTGGGGCCTTACTAGCACAATTTGATGATAATCACAAAGAGATGTAAATCTATTATATCAATTACCATTTGTCAATTATGAATGCAAATATACAAGCATTGAAAAACTATGTTTATCTTTAGTTTTCACTACCCAAAAATAATGACATTATTTGGTTAATAATGAGGTTCACGTTATTATTAAATAAGATACATTAAGGTTCCTTATGAAAAAAACATTCCTAACTAGTTACATAACCAAATGAGTGATGCAACTCATCAAGTTAGATATAAAATTTGTATTCCAAATTGAATAAAAGGTAAATTTATAGCCAACCAATTAGACATAACCCCTTTGTCATATTCATTTCCACTCACTAAGGCTTTCTATGATGATTTTGATGCATATAAAATATATTCCATGCCATGGACATTATTCTTTGATGGATCCAAATGTTGAATAGGATTAGGTGATGGCATTGTATTTTGCACCCTTGAAGGTAAATACAATCCTTTCTCTTAAAAATTAACTTTATCTTTCACCAAAAATATAACCAAATATGAGGCCTTGTCATTGGTTTATCCATATAACATAAGATTATTATAATGGACATCCATGTTTTTGGTGATACCTAGTTGGTTTTTAACCAAGTTACTAATCACTACCAAACTAAAGAAGACCATATTTTCACATATAAGCAAATGGTAGATAATATCAAATAGACATTTGACAAATTTTCCATACTAACCACCATGAAACATCCTTGATTATTGTTGATGATGATTATATAAAATCTTTAATATGATATAAACAAAATCCTTTCATTTCTTCTGATCAAATGAATGCCTTGGTTGTTATTATATTATGTGTAGTAATATAAACACATAATGGTATATTAATATCTATAATTATTTTTTTATCAATCCTATATATCAAAACATTTTTCATGAAATGATAAACATAAGTTACAATAAAAATCTTTTCAATATGTTATTATTAGAAATGATTTGTTTAAATGAGGTTTTGATGGATAATTGCTCTGATACTTAAGCAAAGATGAGGCTTGCAATACAATCTTGTAAATGCATGATAATAACTATGGTGTGATTTTTATTGGATGTTTCATGCCTTAAAAACTATTATGCCAAGGTTATTACTAGTCTAAAATGGAACAATAATGTATTAAACATGTAAAATTATGCTTGTAATGCCAAAAATATAACAATTTTTATCATGCACCATCAAGATTTACAGTCGATCATTTCACCATAGCCTTTTTCCTTATGTGGATTTGATATAATAGGAAAATTAAATTATTAGAAGCACAATCACTGAGAGGGGGTTGAATCAGTGTCTTAAAAATTTCTTTCAATTCCTCCTTAGCATGCTTGAACCATCACATCAACATATAGATCAAGTAATGTATAAGAAATTAAATATTTAAGCATGAAACAATATTACACAAGATAATACATCATATATCTAGGAAACCCTCAAGGGGAATAAATCCCACTGATACTTACAAATGGAATACAATATTATAAGTCAAAATATCACAATTTAGTGAAGCACCAACTCCATATAGAGCACCAACCCCAATTAGCTAATCACCAACCTTGCTAGGATTTAGCAAACACCAACTTAAAAGGAGGAACCAACCCCATAGATAACTCAAAACCAACTCATACACCTAATTACTTTGATCACCTTTAAAACACAATGTTTCTCACATAGTAGATAATGATCACCTTCTTTATCTCTTCAGAATCTTATCCCTCTCAAACTACCTTCTAGGCTTCTTCACTCAACTAAGCCTCTCCAAGATTGATTAAGTAATATGAAATTGATATTCATATGTAGAAACACTATGAAATATTAATTATATATCCTATACAATCTTATGATGGTCTAAAATACCTCCTTCTCAATAATATGTTATTTTTATTCACTTACTCTATGCATATATATAAATAAGCCTAAAGTTACCTTATGTATATACAAGCCTCTTGATCATATACCTCTTGTTCAGACATATAAACTTTCACACTTTTATTATCCTTAAAATATGTATAATAACACATTATATACATGAATAAATAATTATAATAAGTCATCCTCAACTTAAAATATCAAAACCTTTTTTAGGCCTTAAGGAGACCTAATTCAATTACGCCTTCATTAGTGTATGTTACACTTTGATCTACTTAGAAAAATTTAAAAATACATATATATAAGGAAAACTTCATATACCACTCAAATATACTCCCAATAATATCATATTATGTCCATGACACTTTTTATCTCCAATCACCACTTGAAGCACACCATTAGTACTGTGCACAATTAGGCTTATGAACCTATAGAAAGTCTACCAAATAAAACTAAAGCATGTAAACAGTTTATTCATATAAATATGATAATAAATCACATGTAAAAAAACTAAATTACCTTAAAAACTCAAGCCAAAATGACTCAAACACTTCTCTATAAATAACCCACTCAAAACTACCAAAACACTTCAAAGCCAAGTCATTAACAACTTGATATTCAACACTTGAAATAACACTTACCATGATTAATTATAATTTAAAATATCATTTAAAATATATATATATCACTCTCAAATGAAAAAATCATAAGGTATAATGTCAAATATTAGTCTTGCACACTAATCTTTTGACCTCACTACGCACAGTCAAACTAGAACTAGTCAATTTATTTTGGTTTCAACATTTCAAACTCTTTAAATGACTATAAAACCTTATAAAAAGAATAAATATGACATAAAAGTACCAAAAAACAACACCATTTTATTTATATACTTTAACTCAGGGAATATAACATCAAACTCATCACTGTAACTTGCTTACTTAGAACTGGCAGTTTACCTTAAAGCACAGTCATTATGACATTAACCTTCAATACCTATATGACCAATTAAAAATACTTATTATTAAATTATATTAAAATATTAAATATACATACCATCTTAAAATATAAATATCATATGCTATAGTGGCAACTATTGGTCTTAAAAACTTATTTTTTGACCTCACTACACATAGATCTCATTGAGTCAAACAAGCCATGTTGGCTTCTTCATTTTTACCACTATACCTAACTTATAATATTTATAAAAAAAATTAATAATAAATAAAATTACAAAAAACATATCCATGCACTTGTTTTCATCACTATATCATTATAACACATTCCTAATCATCTTCTCACTACTACCTGAGTTTTTTACTATTTCCATCATTAGACTTGTTAATGACTAGCTAACTTGGATGACCAATTTATCACACTTGAAGGATATAACCTATCCATAAACCCTCATAGACATGAGACATGATAATAAATATTCATCCTCCATCCATTTTATTTTCTTCAATAATGCAACTTTTGACTTCTACAATAAATTCTTCATAAACAAGCATGTATCTATGCATTTTCTCTCTCATCTGACTAACCACCACCATATAGAGGTACTTGGGAGAGTTAAATACATGGTAAAATAATTTATATATTAATTTTATACCATTATTGTATTTTTTAAATAATATATATCACATAGTGGCCTTTTTATGGTTTTACATAGGTCTAACAGGGGTTTCAATTTTAATGATTGTTCATAAAGGATTTCACCTTAAATCCAAAACCAATGCCTATAGTTCTTAGGTAGGACCCTTACCCATATCTCCTTAATATCTAAAGTTATCATTAATAGGTTAAGTATTCAAACAAACACTTTAAAGTCCTTATTAGGTTTGCATGCCTTCATTTTATGTACTCCAAAGACCTCAAAACCACTTTTCATTCCTTTTATTACAAACCATGACCTAAAAATTTGTGAACATGACTTAAAACAAATATCATACCTATGTCTATTATCACATATTCAAACTTGTATTTAAAACTAATCTTGACCCCTCATTAGGCGACACTCTCTCTCTTTGTTCTCTAGACCTTGACTTGAAAATCACATTAGGCCCTAAAATTGACCTTCATGCCTCTTTCCATGTGTTCTCCATCTCATTAAAATACTCAATAAACATATCTCATGATTAAATAGTTCTGTACATCCTTTATATGCCTTTACAATAGATCATGATGCCTCATTAGTCTAAGAAGGTCTAGCAGTGGTCTAAATGTAGACTTAGTTTAAAGGTATTACCCCTATAGGCTCACCTTGAGACTCTCATGAGTGCTCCAATGCCTCATATACATTATAAAGAAACCTCATACAATAATTCATGCCTATGTGCACTCATTTCAGCAAGCCACTATGCTCATACCTTCTCATAAGGTCTCTACATGCCATGGCTAGTGTCATTTATAGACTTAAGCATTTGAAAATTGACAATGAACCTTGAAACACTTTTGAAAGTATATATACTTTACTTACATGATAACATAATGCTAAACATCCTTGTGCAATATTTTTCTTACTCACTTTTCCAAACTTCACTACGCATACCTTCTCACAAGGTATAGACTAAACTTTTCAAGACAACTTATTTTCAAGAACTAGTACTCAACCATATTTCCCTCAATCATATCAAAAAAGAACACTAATTGAATAACATTCTCAAACCAATACAATAATCTCTTTCTAATCAACATTCTCTCATTTCCTCAAGTAGATATATAGCCTCATGTTTATGCTTCAATGTTCACTTTACCATCATACCTCTCTGTGATAACACTAACAACTTCAAGCTAACCTAAGCCTTGACATCAAATTTGACATCAACCAATAGAAGAGGCATTAGGTTGCCTTCAAATTATCTCTTGTCACATGGTTTCCTCATCACATCAATGACATCAACCTTTATATTGATGATAACACTTCTTAACAAACTCCCCCTTTGTCATTGAGGGAAAAACATTCTTCAATCTTATCACTCTTCCTTATTAAACTTTCTCCCTTTTTGAAATTAATGACAAAGGGTCATACATGCTACAAATTATAGAACCACTCATTCTCCCTCTTTGGTAACTACTCATAAAAACTCTTCTATTCTTGTCAACAATTACACTTGAAGATTATGGACAACCTGAATAGTTCCCCCTCAAACTAAACATCTACCATGATTCTACTAATTTGGAGAGAGTTTCAATGAATCATAATGGAGTCACTCCTTTCATAGGACACTAAAACAACATAAACTTAGGATATTACCATATCTCTATGCTGTCATAAGATAATATATTTTAGGATCCTTTTAGGCTTGATTAACACCTTAGGTTTGACCTTTTCATCAACTATTTGATCAACACTATGAGATGATATCATAAATTCCTAACTTTATTTCACATATAAAGTGTGTTATACCATATAAGACAATCCACTTGGGCTTTTAGACTGATCATGACTCACCTTTAGTATCTTTCATTTCCACACATTCATTTTCCTTCTCTCTTGCACTCTATGGGGCTTAAAACCTCTTATTTTAACTTGATGATCTTCTAACTCTATTAGGATAGAATCTTAAAATGTGCCCCAAATTATGAAAACCATATCAAACAACTCCATTCATATATTTTGAATCATGATTACTTTCATAAATTCATGCATATTCATTTTTAGAGGGTATTATATACTCTCTTGCTTTATGACCAAACTAATTACATGTAAAATAGTAACCATTGAATGAATTAGCATACTTCATAACATTAGGATATCTAATTGGTCTTCTCATGTTGACCTTCTTGTCTTCATTATCTTTTTCCTTGATCTGAGCTACCTCTTTTTGGTCTTATTTAAAACCAAGACTTTTCTTATCACTTGTAGACTTATGACTACTCAAGATGTCATCTAAAGCATCAATACTCTTTTCAAACTTCATAAAGGTATTAAACTTGATAGATTATTTATCCAACTTAGCTTTCAAGAATTCCATTTTAATTTTATACCTAGCCCATTCTTCCTCTTTAGATCTTGATATAGTAGTGGCTATTTCCATTTGTACTTTAATTTTATTGATGATCTTATCATACACCTTAGATGTGTTAATTAGTCTCTCCTAAAACAAACCAATCTATTCTTCATAGTCCTTAACTAATGACTTCAATTTATTATTCTTCCTTATTTGGAACTTCAAATCCTCTAGAACACTCACCGATTCGACCTCAAGGTTCACTTTAGTCTCTTTGTCAATTGATTTTTCATCATTCATAAGGCCTTTTCCTATTAATAAACCCTCATTATCTATTTATATAGCTATGAATAAGGTTTCATTATTGTCATGTTCATGTTCATTACTTTTATCATCACTATTAGATGTGCTTGTGTCACTTATATTAAATGATTTGGTATCTTCTTTGGTATAGAAACTTCTCTTGTTCTTGAATTACCCTTTCCTACCTTCATACTCTCTAAAATATTTCTTGTTTTTATCAGGCTTATAGACCTTCTTATCATCTCCATGATGTTAATCATGTTCTTTATCATGATCAATCTTATCCTTGTTAGGACACTTAGATGCAAATTGATAAATATTATTACATTTGAAACATTTGAAAGGCAACTTACCCTTGTAATTACCCGATCCAAACCTAAATTTCTTAAAAATTATGGATATTAGTTCATCATCATCAACATTTAAACATACCTCTTCCTTGACCTTATTGGCTTTTGACTTCTTCTCAACTTTGAATGCTACTTATTTATTTAGAGTTCTTCCTTCATTTTTTCTCATCTCACAAGAAGTTAATATGTCATGAAGCCCATCCATCTCTTGCTTGTCCAAATCTTGAATCTATTCTACTATAGACACTTCAGAATAAAACTTATGAGTTAGTGATATCAAAAAAATTTGAATAATTTTAGACTCTTTCAATTATTTTTTGAATCCTCTAATGATATTGACAACTTCATCAACCCTTAACATGTAAGATGCAATGCTCTCATTTTCCTTCATACTCAAACTTTCAAACTACCTTCTATAAGTCTAAAATTTAGGCATATTAACCTTGTTATCTCCTTCATATGTATTATTTAACTTGTACCATATTACCTTGGATGACTACATTACCTTCACAAAATTTGGCTCTGATAAGCCACATAGAATGGCATTCACTACCTTGGAATTATTCTCACTTTTATTATTGTTCATTTCATTAGTTGGTGGTGTAGGAGGTGGAGTGTATCCATATAAAACTAAATACCATATGTCATGGGCTATTGAAATTATATATGTCCTAATTCTAATGATGCAAAAGTCATAATTAGTCCTATTCAAGAACTCAGCCTTAACCATTGTAGAGAAACCACCTTGAGCTTGTTGACTAGCCATCCTTGCTTCTAAGATCTCCTTTAGGATGTTAGGCCTTCTTAAAATGATATGATATAATACCAAATTTTTTAATAAAAATCATGGTATGGGAGAGAATTATTTTCTTTAAATTTTATTTTCATTCCTCTTTAGCATGCATGAACCATAACATCAACATATAGATTAAGTAATTAATAAGCAATCAACTATAACAACATGAAATAAGATTACATAATACAACACATCATATATGTGGGAAATTATCAAGGGGAAGAAAACCCAATCATCCTTTTAAATATAATATAGAAATATAAGTCAAAATATCACAATGTAGTGAAGTACCAACTCTACATGGAACACTAACCCCAACTAGCTAAGCACTAACCCAACTATGCTTTAGCAATCACAAACTTATAACAAGGAACCAAACCCCTATATGACTCAACAAAAATTCAACCACATAGTTTATTTTATCACCTTCATAACATTATGTTTATCACATAATAGATGATGATCACCTTCTTTATCTCTTCATAGTATTATCCCTCTCAAATTGCCTTCTAGGTTTCTTCACTCTCCTATGTCTCTTCAATACTGATTATGTCATATGACCTTGATATTCATATGTATAAACACTATCAAATATTCATTATATATCTTCTACAATCTTATAATGGTATATAAGACCTCATTCTTCTTGACAATATGTTATTTTAAATCACTTACTCTCTACATATATATAAATAGGCCTAAAACTACCTTATATATATATATATATATATATATATATATATATATATATATACACCTCTTGCTCATATACCTATTGGTCATAAATATACACTTTAACACTTTTATTATAATTAAAATAGGTACTATAAAACATTAAATATATGAATAAATCATTACAATATATTTTCCTCAACTTAAAATAGCAAAACCTCATTTAGGCCTTAAGGAGACCTAATTCAATTAGGCCTTAATTAGTGTATGTTACCCTTTAATCTCCTTAGAACACTTTAATACTCCATAAATGTAATTAAAATTTCATATACCACTTAAATATACTCCCAATAATCTCATATTAGGTGTATTACACTTTTTATCTCCAACCACCACTTGAAACACACCATTAATACTATTCATAATTAGGCTTGTGAACCTATAGAATGTCTACCAAACAAAACTGAATCATGTACATAATTTATTAATATAAACATGAAATTAAATAATTTATAAAGACACTAAATTACCTTTAAAACATCACCATATGATTTATAATTCATAACTTAGGGCAAAATGACTCAAACACTTCTCTACAAATAGCCCACTCAAAACTGCCAAAACACAGTCATGGATAACTTCATCTTCAACACCTAAAAGAACACTTAACATGACCAATTGTAATTTTAAAATATCATTTTACATTTATATAAAAATATAAAATTAAAAAATCATAATTTCCAATGTTAAATATTAGTCTTGTAGATCAATCGTTTGACCTCACCACACATTCAAACTAGAACTAGTCAAGCCATTTTGGTTTCACCATTTTAGCCTATTTAAATGACTATAAAACCTTATTTAAATCATATATATAACATAAAATTCCCAAAAAACAACACCATGTTCATTATATACTTCAAATCAGGGCATAAATCCTCAAATTCATCATTGTAATTTGGTTACCTAGAACTGCCAGTTTACCTTAAAGCATAGTCATGATGGCATTGACCTTCAACACATGTATGAAAAATTTAAAAGAATTATTATGAAATTATACTAAATTATGACATATACAAACCATTTTAAAATATAAATATCATATATTTTAATGGAAACTATTGGTCTTACATACCAATTTGTTGACCTAACTACATAGAGATCTCACTAAGTCAAACAAGCCATTTTGACTTCTTCATTTCCACCACCACACCTAACCTAAAATATTTATACAAAACATAAATAGTACATACCAGTCCCAAAAAAAATCCATTCACTTTTTTTCATCACTATTATAACACATTCCTAATCATCTTCTCACTACTGCCTGGTTTTTTTTACTATTTCCATCATTAGGCATGTTAGCGATTGGCTAACTTGGATGACCAATTTATCACACTTGAGGGATATAAAATATCCATAAAACTTCATGGACATGAAAAATTAGTCTCAATATTCATCCTCCATCCATTTTATTTTCTTGATTGATGCAAATTTTGATTGCAATAATAAATTCTTCACAAGCAAGCATGTATCTATGTTATTTCTCTCCCATCTAACTAACCACCACCACTTAGATTTACCTTGGACAGTTTAATACATTATAAAATAGTTTTTATATTCATTTAAGACCATTTTTGGCTGTTTTTAACAAGATATTTTACATTGGGTCCTTATTAGGGTTTAGAGAAGTCTAACACAGATTTTGGTATTAATAATTATTCATAAAGGATTATCCCTTAAATATAAAACCAATTCATGTAGTTACTATTTATGAACCTTACGCATATCTACTTAACAACTTAGGTTCCAAAATAGAGTTTACACATTCCAATGAACACCTGAAAGTCCTTTTTAGGTTTACATGCCTTCATTCTATGTACTCAAGAGACCTTAAGACCACTTTTCATGTATTTTATTGAAAACCATGACCTAAA
Source organism: Torreya grandis (assembly GCA_037957365.1). Lineage (NCBI taxonomy): Eukaryota > Viridiplantae > Streptophyta > Pinopsida > Cupressales > Taxaceae > Torreya > Torreya grandis. The sequence continues at coordinate 421,500 of JARHVA010004770.1, read as the reverse complement.
AATTTTTAAACATTATTGAAACAACATATAATACCTATTTCCATGATAAAATATTTAAACTTATCTCTAAAACTGATCTTGACCCCTCATTAGTCCACACTCTCTCTCTTTTCTCTCTAGACTATGACCTAAAAATCACATTAGGCATTAAAAATGACCTTCATGCCTCTTTATATGTGATATACATCTCATTAACATACTAAATAAACCACTCTCATACTTAAATGGTTCAAAAAATATTTTATATGCCTTGAAAATAGATCATGATGCCTTATTAGGCCAAGTAGGGTCTAGTAGTGGTCTAGATGCATACTTGGTCTAAAGGTCCTTCCCCTGTAAGATCACCCTAAGACTATCATGATTGATAAAATGACTCATATACATTATAAATAAACCTCATACAATCAATAATACCTATATTCACTCATTTCACCAAGACACTATGTTCATACCTTCTCATAAGGTCTCTACATACCATGACTAGTGCCATGTCTAGGCATCTTAAGCACTTAAAACTTGACAATTGACCTTGAAAAACTTATTAAAATATCTATAATTTACTTAAATTATCACATAATTCCAAATAACTTCTTAAAATATTATGCTTACTCACTTTTAAAAATTTCACTATGCAGCCCTTCTCACAGGGTCTAGACTAGACTTTTCAAGACACCTTGTACTCAAGAACTAGTACTTAAACATGCTTACCTAAATGATATAAAAAAAGAACACTCTTCAGATATAACTCTCAAACCAATACAAAAATATCTTTCTTATCAACATTCTCTCATGTACTAAATCAGACCTAGAGACTCATGCTCATGCTTTAATGCTCACTTGACCATCATACCTCTCTATGACAACACTAAAAACTTCAAGCTGACCTGAAACATTACATCAAATTTGACATAAACCAATAGAAGAGAAATTAGGTTACCTTAAAAATCTCTCTTGTCACATTTCTTCCTTATCACATCAATGACATCAATGACTACACTTCTCAACACAAATATGGTATCCGCATGTGGAAACAAATTTATCATCAAAGTTACATAATATTTTACAAAATGGGTGGAATACATTCCACTTAAATTTACCATAGGGATGACATATGCAGGTTTTTGATGACCAATATCATCTCCTATTTTGGGATATCTTCTACCATAATTTATGATAATGGATTGTCATTTAAAAATAAGATAGTATGATTATTTTTCAATAAATACAAGATTAAGCATATCCTTTATAAACCTCATTACCAATAGTGAATTGGCTAGGTAGAGACAACCAATAAAACAATTTTCAAAATACTTGGTAAAACATTTGAATGATACACATCTAATTGACACCAATAGATGGTATATGCTTTATGGGCATACTAAACTAGTATATCCACACATAATCAGGTCACACCATACTCTTTGGTCTATGGTACATAGTCCATATTACTGATTGAACTTGATATACTTTCCTTATTATTTTATCTAAAATACATCATCAAAGATAATGAATACCACAAAAAGTGATTGCATAAATTAAAAAATTTGAGTGCAAAGTTCACACAGGCCATTGAGAACTTGTGTGTTTATTAGTATCATGTAAAATGAACATATAGAAAAAAGGTTCAGCCACATGATTTTAACATGAATGACTTGGTATTAAAATAAAATCAAAATAATACTAATGGAGAAAAGGACCAAAAAATAAAATTCAAATAAAATTGGTTGGGACCATTTACATTTACATAGAAGCTAGTAAAAGGTGTGTACCACCTTTTTACACATGAATGAAATCCCTTAAAATCCCAATTAACATTATGAACTTACATAAATATATCACATAATCTTACACAAGCCCATTTTCCATGATTCTATATTACATAGGGTACTTGATATGGTATACACTTGATTTTTTTTAATACATTGGATTCCTAGAATACTATGACATGTTTATGCTAGTTTCCCATGATTTATTTTAGGTACTTCTTTGAGTGTATTATATTCCCATTTTGAGCATTTAAAGATGACCATTTACTTTTGGTCCCCATAATTATGTATGATTTTATTGACATTTGCCTATGTCATTATTTGTTGTATGTACATTTGAATATGTCATGCTTTTTTTATGGACATTTTACTAAGTCATGTCCCTTCAAGTGTGTGGCATTTAAACATGACCTTTATTTTTGGTCTCCTTGAACCATCACCTTTTGACTTGATTTTTAGTGCTTTTGTGTGTGTGTGTGTGTGTGTGTGTGTGTGTGTGATTGTTGAAATTATATTGTAAATATATATACATTACCATGATCTTTATCATTAATCTTAGGCCTACAAGTGATCAAATCAATTCTATTCACTTCAATGACATATTTACTTAGACATGTTCCTTCTATAGACCACATAGTTACATTCACAAAGTATACAGTTGTCCTATCCTTTTAAGGTGAGGTAACTACTAGTTCTTATATTTCCATCACCTTAAGGGGGTATATTAGTGGGGAAATGTCATAGAGACATGTTTTCCACACTTGTAAAAACTTCTAGATTATGGTGGGGGAAATCTTTGGAATAATTTTCCCCATATTCATTCAGTATGGTAATTTTATCATTTTCCAAATTTTAGTGGGGGTGTGGTTTGTAAGCATGCTCTTGACACCTATTCAATAAGTGGGGGCATGTTTTGAAAAAATGTCCTTTACATTAGTACTTGCATTATTTTTCATATTTATTTATACTTGGAACAACTTATAGATTATATTAGGGGCATGATTTATAAGCATGTTCTCCACATTCATTTAATATGGTACTTATATTAGTTTCCAAATTTTAGTGGGATCATGATTTAGAAGAATGTTCTGCACCCTCTTTCAATATGTTTTACTTATATTATTTTTTAGATTCAGTGGAGGCATTTCATATGGCCATGGATTCCACACATTCATATTTATCATATTTATTGGGGGTATGCTTTAGAAACATGTTCTCTACACCAATTTAGTACTCAACATCTCCAATTTATAGTCAGAGAAAGTTTTGGAAAGATGTCCTCTACATTGATACTTATATTAGTTTTTAGGTTACTCCACATATAGTGTGGGAATGATTTCGAATCATGTTCTCCACACTTACATAGTTATCCAAATTAGCTAAATCTCATAGTTATATGATTTAGATTCACAGTTGTGGTCAAATTCTATACATTGGTACTATTTTTATACACAGTTTTAGCATAAGAGATATCTAAGGTGCATATGCTATGAAACATTTGTGTAATATTAAAAAATCAAAATCATTTTCAAAAATCTTTTTTGGACTATTCCCATATCACAATTTGTTTTGTGTTTATACCTTATGGACTTTTATGAACTTTTATTAAGACAGTATACTATAGTAGTTATTTAACATTTTTGGTATGTTGAGGTGATCAAATCACTCAATCTTAACATTTTTTAAGGTTAGACTTGATCATCTAGCCTCATTAGGTTATAATTATCATTGGGTTGCATGGTTGAGATAATATCAACTACCATTTGGAAACTCACTTTTGCTCCAAAGTTGGGGGCATGTGAATTCCAAATATCTCTCTTTATCTATCTCCTTGGATATATGCATTTTAAATATTCATCTATGTTTTTCATAATATTAGTTTTTAAAACCTTATAATGATACATATTTTCCAAAATAATTTACCAATAGGTAAGGTGGTTACATTGACACTTATGTGTACTGCTAAAACTTTCAATTTAAATTTCAATATATTTCAAGTACTTTCAACCTAGATTATATGCACTAATTTTATACTCTAACATGCTCTTGGTTTTAGGTCATTCACTAGAAAATCACTCAAGTTGGTCACACAAAAAGACAAGGTGTGCATACACACTTAAGTATAAATTCCTTTCCCTTAAACTATCAATTTCATTACTAGATTAAAGGGGGGGAAATGTAGATGATATTTTATGATTATATAACAACTCAGTCTTATACACTTGGAAACCTGACCTTAGTTGTTCCTCTCAATTATATACCTTTCTCACTTCCATAAGTATCACATCTACTATATCTTTATGCCACTCAATATATATATTTTAGTATTGCCAATATTATATTTATGATCCAGGTCTTCTATCTTACCTAGAATGCTTAAAATGTACTTATCTTCCATCTCCATGATAGTAATATTATATTGAGAAGAGAATTCAAAGAGAATTCAATTAATCAAATCTTTCCTATTTTCTTATTTCCATACTATTCATATGGATTACACATATATAGGTTCAAATTAATAAAGAAGTATCCCAAGAGCTTGTTTTCCAAGTTACAAGCTAGGTCACTATTGTACTTGATTTACACACATTACATGATTCACACACAAGCCAACACTTAGGGGATAACTACATTAGTCTGAGGTGTTATTTAGTTTACTGGATATGTAAGTAGTTCCCTTTGATAGTGGGGTCATTAGGTTATCTTGACACCTTGTACCCACTAACCTATTTTTACCCAAGGTCACATTGAAGTGTTGAACATTATCATTGATTAAGAGGGAGATTGTTGAACATTGTCATTGATAATTGAGTTTTGGTATTAATGTTGTCATTAATTTCAAAATATATTGTTAAGATAAATGTTCAAGTAATCTCTGAGGTATATGTATGATGAGTTCTTATGCCATTATAATGAGTATTGTTGTTATATGAAGAGTAGTGATGTGAGAGTATTGTTTGAAGAATGTTATTAATATCATTGAGATCATTGAGTAAGTACTAGTTAGTATGGAAAGTGTCAAGCATATTGTAATGCTTTATATAGACCTTGTGAGATGGTATGTGTAGGTATCATGATTAAATGAGTAAGATCTTAATAAGAAGCTATATGCTCTAAAGATATGTGTACATTCAAAGATGAGAATGCTCTGAATAAGCTATGAAGATGAGAATGATTCAAAGATTACTTTATAGTGTTTGATCATGAGAAAGGTTTTTTTAGTTTATACATGAGGTGTTGAAGGATTTGAAAATGATTAGAAGGTCATCTATAAATATTTATGTACATAGGTTTGAAGATGCTACGAAGTTACTTAGTCAAGATTTGAAGATCTATATGTAGTTTCAAAGATGCATTGTTTAATCTCCAAATAAGAGTGAGTAAATGATATTATTTGAGAATACACAAGAGGCATTATAATATAAGAGAGTTTTAAGGTGAATCCTATATGGTGGCTAGAAGATCATATTCAAGGCCTAATGAGACGTGTAGGTCAAGGCTTAGAAAGTAGAGAGAGAAATGATGGTTAGATAATGTATCAAAATTAGTTTCCAAGTCATTAGTGAGTAGGTGAACATTTATAGAGGTGATTCAAGCTATTTTAATCATGTTCATGAATTTTTAGGTCATGGTTTACAATAAAAGGCTTGAAGAGGTGTTTTAAGGTTTTTCAAATGCAAAGAATGAAGAGTTATCTACTCAACAAATTTTTTTCAAGTGCTCATTGGAATGTACATCATCTTCATGAGTATTAATTTATTCATGGTAGATGGGGAAGTGTCCTAGATCAAATTTATAATAATTGTTTTCTATAAAAAAGGCCTAAGCTTTATGAATAATCATTTAGACTAGAAGATAGCCTAAACCCTAGAAGAACCCTAACATTGACTTGATGTTCAAGATCTTTTTATAAAGAGATAAAAATAGTTTTATATGGCTATAAAATAAATTATAGGTTGAATTAAACTCTCTCAAGCATCTTCAAGTGTAATTGGTTTCTCATATGAGTGAGTAGACCCTATAAGAAAGTGCTTATTTTTTAGAGATTTTTTGTAGAAAGCAAAGTTGGTGAAGTCAAATTTGCTAAATTAATGAAGGTAAAAGTGTAAGAATTATAGTTGTTGTTCACTAAGGTTTATGGATATGTTCCATATCTCAAGTGTGAAAATTAAGTGATCCAAATTGGCCAATCACTAATAAACCTAATAGTGTAGATAGTTTTAAAATCATACAGAAGTAAGAAGATGATTCTTGATGTGTTTTCACGTAAGAATGATGTATTGAAGTGTTTTATGACATTATTTGGGACTTAAAAAATATATAAATGTTTTACATAAACTTGTAATTCAATGTAAAAGGTTGTAACATTGAAGCCAAATAGCTTATTTGGTTGAGTGGAGTTTGTGAGAGAGAAGGTCAATAGATTGGTCTATAAGACCAATAGTTTCCATTAGAGGTTATGATTTTATTGATGGAGGTTCTATAATTATTATATAATATACTTATAATACATTTAAATCCTTTTATTATTTTCAATCATGTCTCATAATTTCATGTTCCCTTGACTATGTTTTGAAGTCAGATGGCAGTTCTGAGTGAACATCTTATAGAGAAGAGTTTGAGCATGTATACCCTAAGTTGATGCATTTTATGACCCTAAGGTCATGAGTTTTATGAATATGTGATAATTTTCCATGTTTTTTTGGAAAAAAATATTTTTTTGACTCAGTTGTTCAAGATAGAGTTTTTATATATGCACAGGCCTTTTATGAACAGTGTTTTGAGGAAGGGTTCAAATGGTGGTTGGACCTAAAAGGTGTTATGGACATAAATTAGAGTTTTATAATTTATATTTAAGTGGAATATGATGTTTTCCTACTATTTTATGTGTTTTAATATGCTCCAAGAAAGATCAAAGGGTAACTTCTTGTTAAGAAGACCTATTAGGTCTCCTTAAAGCCTAAAAGAGGAGTAAGGGCTAATTGATATATGGATGACATAATGTATTTATTTACTCATGATTAATGAATTTTATTTTAATATCATAATACATATTATATGTATTACTTAATAATATAATAATGTATGGCCAACTAAGAAGGATAAGATCAAGTGATTTGTATAAAGCAAGGCAGTTTAGGCCTATTTGGGATGCTAAGAGAGTATCAATAACAAGTGAATGATATAGATCATTTGTTATAATAATTAGTTAATGTTTAAAAATATATAATTATCATGAGAATATATATAGGTTATGCATATGAGGATCAATGTTAGAAGACTTAATCAATCCATGAAGAGGGCTGGTTGAGCGAAGAAGGCTAGAGGCTAGTTTAAGAGGGATAAAGGTAAGTGAATAGCTAAAGATTAATATCATCATATATTTTATAAGAAACATAGTTTTATTAATTTTATAAAATTTAATATATGTTTTAGTTGGTGTTTCATCATCTAGGGGGTTTATGCCTACTTGAAAGTAGGTACTTGTTAAATCCTAGTTGAGTTGGTGCTTAGATAATTGGGGTTGGTGCCCCATGTGGAGTTGGTGCTTCACTAAAGTTTTTTGTTTACCTTATATTAATATGTTAAATTTAATTCACCATTTTTTTCTTCCATTTAAGTTTTTCCCATGTATATTTTATGTTTATGCATTTTGCGCTCTTATGATTTGGTACTTATGCTTGCTAAGATGTACATGATTATTATAATGGTTCATATATGATTAAGTGAAAATGAATGAATTTTTTTCAATATTTATTCACCCCAAACTTATTCATTTTGCTTCCAATAATTAGTATCAAATCCTAGTCCTTTGAAGTAGGTCTAAAATCCTAAAGGAGATCCTAAGAAGTAAGGATGATAAGTCAACAGGGTCAAGGAGGTTTCTCTACTAGTAAGGATTCCTTTTTCAATGGATCTTTTCATTATCCACCTTTATATTGGCTTGGTTTGGATTTTCATGTGAAGCCATCACTCAATAATTTAACATTATAACTCTACACAAAGAATATTTTTCTCTCAATAATTTAACATTATAACTTTATCTTGATATCTCATTAAATAATGGCTTTAGCACTTATATTTAAAGGATCTCCAAATAACCCTAAATCAAGTGTAGTTAGACTAGATTTAATTTTGGTTAGGTTAGAGAGGGGACAACTAATTAATATTTGGGATAAAGATCCCATTTACTAAGCATGGCTCTCTATTTTTGAGTTGAAGGCTTATTATTGAGATATTTACAATTATTTAATTTGAGGATTATGACATCATTATGACCTATTTTTAATTGGAATTTCCTTTTTACAAAATTGATATTCACTAATTGCACATGAAAATTTCACCTGAGCAATTAATTTCATTTTTTCAGTTGATTCATTATGCTTAGGGTTTTTGCATTTTAGTAATAGTTTAAGTTCCCTGCTTAATGGGTCCAAAGGTCAATTTGTAAAATTACTAGTCATAATTTGACTAGGGATTAATCCATGGGAGGTTATCATTGTGTAAAAGATAATGCCCTAAATATGGATTATTCAACATGATTCTAGGCACTAACATATAATGTGTGAATGAAATAGGGGCATTCAGTGATTACTAGGATTAATTCACATCATTTGTTAAAAACCAATTTAAAGTTTGGTTAGTCTAGAAATACAGCCAAAATAAGGTGTCTATATTTTCTCCTTATAACATTGCAAGACACAAGAATAGTAACATCTTATCAAATAATTAAAAATTTGTTAATGCCTTGGCTAATGCCTCATAGGGTGATGGATGATCTATAGATTCCCCCTTGAGGGATCAGGTAGTAAATAGAGTCATTAAATGTTACATCAAAAAAAAGAAAATGACATAATCTAGAGGTGGTGAGGGTGGAAATACTGATTTGTCCAAAGATAGTTATAATCAGTGGAAAAGTGATTTTCCATAGTAGGGTGGATGGACAAGAATAATTATTTTCCCAAATATGGTTATAATCATTAGCATAACAAAAATTCCCTAGTAGGGTGGATAGGTTAAAGAATGATGATTTCCCCAAAAGTAGTTATAATCATTGGCACAATAATTTTTCCTAGTAGGGTGGATGTAATTATTGAAGCTCTAAATAATTTTCCCCTTTGTGGAAAATTGGTAAATGGATCTCACTAATGAACCGATAATCATGGAGTAAAAGTGAGTTGGCATAGAGGATAGTTACGAATTTGGGTTACCTACTAGTATGGAGATGAACATCCTAACTAAAAGTGATTACTATTAATTTTTGATTTTATTACTCCATGTTTGGGTGGCATTTGGGATATGTTATTTATGAACAAATATAAGCATTTCCCACTTAATTATATGATAGATCCATTAGCCTGATCTTTATTGTATCTTGTGATATTATGCATCATAGTTATAGACAACTATAATAATAATTTATATCCTAAGCATGGGAAAACTTAATTTAAATTAAAATATAAAAAACTTAGAAATAAGATATGAAAAATATATTCTAAAGTGTAAATAGAATATGAATAAACTAAGAGTAGGAATAAATACAAACATTCACATCTTAAGTACAAGATATGGATAATCTAGACTCAAGTATAAATAAAATATAATAGAATTACAACAATTGAGAAAAAAATAAAGGCAAAATCAAATAAAAATAAGTTATTCAACAATTAATTAAAATAAAAAATAAGAAAATGAATAAAAATAAACAAAAAACCTAAGAAAAACAACTAAAACACTAATGGAAGGAACAATGTTAGTTATCAACCAATTATTATTAAAAAAACAAACAAATAAACAAACACAAAAAATGAACCCAAGATAAAAAAAAATTAGTCAAAAACTAATTAAAATAAAAGAATCTAACAAAAAAATCAAGTCAAATAACATAAAAAATAAAGTTAAAGTAATGCAATAAACACCTAAGTTCAAGCAAGAGTAATAGACAACCTAAGCTAAGGCACAATGTATAAACAAGGAATCTAACTTAAACAATTAATCTAAATCAAATAAAAGAATGAAAACCAACCTAAATCAAACAAAAAAAAAACTTATCTAAATCAAACAATTATTCTATAGGAATGCAAAACAAATAACTAATCTAAAATAAACAAATGAAAATGAATAAATAACTAATCTACAATAATGCAAAATAATCAACGAGTCTAACTATTTTTGCATGTGTAATAGAAGTTTTATGCTCAAAATAAAAGGTTTCCCCTAGAATATATGGACCAACACTATTAGAATAGTCAGGGGGAATAGAAGAATAAGGAATGGGTCACTGATATGACTCTAGAGTCACTAGGCAAGTGGATGATGCCTACATAGTTTGATGGACATAAGGTCCAACATGAATTTTAGGCAAAATGTATAAGAAATGGGAATGGGATCACAACAGGGCAAGATAAAATATTAAAGAAGAGGTACCACTCATAATCATGAAAGCATCAAACACAAAAAACTTGTGAAATGGTGATAGCATGATTTAGGCTAAAAAAACACTAAAAGATAAGAGATGAGTGCTCACAAATCAATTTGTTTCATAATTATTTATACATATAAAGATGATAATGATAATAATCTCATAAAATTATGAGATCATGAAAGGTACATGAATCAAAAAATAACAAGAGAGTAAATAATTTGCAAAATGAGGAGAGAATTTTGGAGACAAACCTAGAGAAAGGAATGATCCAAGATAATGGTGAATGGAATCAATCAATAAAACTAGATGAGCTAACTCCAAACAAAATATGAAATTAAATGTTTCATATATAGTCCCATAGATGCAAGGTCCAATATAGACTTCATGCCAAATGTTATTCTCCTAGAAATAGGATGAGACACTATCCAAAAATGAAATAGGCAAATGAAAATGGTCATGACAAAATCCATGAGAATTATTTAGTTATACCTACCAAATAAGAGATGCACATACTAATTAACATGGATATAATCTAAAAGGTCTAATGTGGAAGGCATACTTTTAAGTGATCTAGCATCTATCCATGGTTTTTGAGTTTTTCTAGGCATCTCAACTCAATGGATAATTATGAGACATAGAATGGTTTAACTCACAAAATGGTGAGATTGTGGCTTAGGTTACTCTCAAAATAGAAAGAGCATAAATAAATTTTAAAGTAGTGAGATAATTTTGGAAACAAACCTAGAGGAAGGAAACATCCAAGATAACGGTGAATGAAAGCAATCATTGAAACTGGCCTAATTGACTCCAAATGCACAACATAATTAGACATTAACTGCATAGTCCCATGGACATAAGGTCTAGTATGAACTCTAATCCAAATGTATATCTCCAAGAAATGGGATGAAACACTATCTTAAAATGAAATATCCAAATGGAAATGGTCATGATAAAATACATGAGAATGATTTAGTTATACCTATCGACTAGGAGATGTACGTCATGAGTGGCACTGATACAATATAAATGAAATAATGTGGAATGCATTATTAGGAGTGTTCTAGTGTATATCCATGTTTTTTGGGGGTTTTTAGGCATATCAACTCAATGGATAATTGTGAGACATAGAATGGGTTAACTCATAAAATGGTGAAAGCATGGCTTAGGTTGCTTGCAAAATGGCAAAAGCATAAATAACTCACAAAATGCTGAGAGCATTTACTAAGATTACTTTTAAAATGATGAGAGAGTTAGAAAGGTGTGACTGAGATGACATTAATTTCAATTGAGCATTTCATACATAGTCCTAAAGGACCTCAATTCAATGTAGTTCTACCTTACAGTGAATAATTTGACTAGGTAATAACAAGTTCACAAATAGGAAAATGGAAATGTATAGCATAGTGATGTAGAAATGTGGGTAGAATGGGTTGCTCCTAGGATATAGGAAATAACAATAATTGTTTTCTATACTAATTTACCCAAAGATAATTATAATTATTAGCACAAGTAATGAAATAGAACATGACAACAATGAAGGATGCAATTGTCAAACCATTATCATACTACCCCAAGATATTGTCTCTTTATGAAAGAATGTATTCAATAAATCATAAGACTAAATCAAAGGATAAAACTTCATATTAATCCAATCACTAAAGTTTCCATAAGTATAAATAGATTGGAACCAAGGCAAAAAATAGTGGGTAATGGAGGGTGAACAACTTTGGCCAATAGGGAATGTATGAGAGGAGTAGTATCTGGTATGGCTCCATTATTCATGATAATGTGGAGATGTTCATCCTAACTAACATAGGATACTATGATAATGGAAAATGGGATATAATTTTAATAGGTTTTTCCCTAAGTGATAAGGTACTTAAAAATAAATAATTATTATGTTTTTGATTTTTTTAGCATCTCAACTAAATGGAGGATATGAGATGCATAATGTTGGCCTATTTGATGCCTAACCTACACACCTTATAAATAAATACTCTATCAAGAACCTAATATTTATTTTAACTCTAATAGAATTATTGTGATATTCATTGGTCATTGATTTTGTTTCTTCCAAACTTTTAGACAATAAGTCTTCATGGCCTCTATAAAAGAAAGTGTGGCTAGGTATGGTAGATAAGGATAAGCTTTGGATAAAAGGTATAATTTTTCAATGTAATATAGGTATATAATAGAGGAATGGATCATAATAGAATGTATAATAGTTGGGTAACAAATGAATATTGGGATTTTTAGTCACATACAATGTTTCTAATTTTGGATTTGATATAATTTTGGTAAGGGTGGGGTCATAGACTTATGAATATGTTGTCAATAAGACCACCATATTTTTTTGTTGTTTGGTCCTGGGAGATGTTTCCATATTATTATGTTATAGATTATATGTTTTATTGATGTTAATTTAATAATATCTTCATCAAGCAAAGAAATTTTGTGCTTATTTATTTATTCCTTGAAGATTTTTTCATAAATAAAGTTATCTTGATTGTCCCATAGTGCCTCTGAGAAAGTTTCACTAAGGAATGTTGACTTTTGAATTGTATTTTATTCTAGTTCCTTAAATAAGGTTTCACTATAATATGTTGATTTTGGAATTTGATTACCTTCTCTCACCTCACTAGGAGATTATTCTTCTTTTGTATGAATATGGTTTTGGTCCCCCTACTATTATGCAACTAATATGTCACCATGGATGGACTTCAACAATGTGTGAGTTTGTCAATCCCAATCAACACTTGTGGGAGGTGGAATGCCAATATATTGGCTAGGTTGGTTGGTTTTAATTTAAAATGGAATGGTAAGAGTTATCATAATCCTTTTACAATATATTAGGAGAACTTATGTCAATACTAAAGTAAACATCATTAAAAACTATGAAAGGATCATAAATATAGTCAAACCAATATACAAGGTGTATACAACCAATGTTGTAACAAACACTAAGATACTCTAATTCAAAGGCTGAGTCTAATGTAATGGAATATAAATATGATGTTAATTCTAGGATTGATACCAAATCTGATATTGGTTCAAAAAGAGAACTTGATTTTAATGTTGATTATTTTTTTGGTGTGGTAGTAGTAATGTTATGTTGAATGTTTGGTATTGGATAAGTAATGGCCTATTGTTTAATAATGGGTTGTTTTAAAATAAACTCATCTAAGAGGGGTTCAACAAAGACTGGCTTGTCAAATTGAAGCTCATCGAGAATAAAGGACTAGTCTAAAGGTAGCTCAATAAAGATTGGCTTGTCAAAGTGAGACTTCTTAAAGATAGGGCAATGGTTGAAGGTGACTCAACAAATACTAGATTTTCAAAGTGAGACTCCTCAAAGAAATGGAAAGGGTCATAGGGTAACTCATCATAAATATAAGGTTTAATAAAAACATCAAGGATTAATTGGTTTTCTTGGCCTTGGCTATAAAATATTAAATTTAAACACACTTAGATACTTTATCATGACATATTTAAATGATGATGTATGGATAGGAAATGATGGGATCTATTGTATCTCAAAGAGTGGCTCAGCTATTGGAGGTATTTCTTATTTTTGAAGAAGATTATTCACTCATTATTTAGGAAATTTAGACAAGAATTTGGATCCATCCCTTAGTAATTTTAAAAGTGATACATATCTATTCTCAACAAGCCATTTTTCAAATTGGATTTAAAAATGACTTGGTGATGCACTAACTAACTTAGATGGATGGATGGATGGATGTTATGAGGAAATAATTGGTGTGGTTGTGGCTCAAATTTAAAATCCCCATGGTCAATCAAGGATTGGACATGGTGTGTTAACCTCACACATTGATTGAGTTAATGTAATTGAATCCCATGATACTCAAAATATTAAATTCTTTGATACCAAAGAGTTTTGAGACCATTGTCATCAAAAGGTTGTGTATGCAGACTCACAATAATATTTATTATGTCTAATTGATATTTTTTTATCTCTCAAGGATTATCTGGGTAAATTTTCCACTTTGGGCCATTATTGGTTTGAAATATTTGGTCCATAAATTTGGAATTAGTCCAAAGAGGATGGTCTTGATCTTGGTATTTAACATGGCTCCAAAGAGGGAAAACTTGGTCTCGATAATTGGCCCAAAGAGGGGTGGATTTCACATATGAAAATTAACATGGATTAATTTTAGGTAATGAAAAATATTTGATTAGCATGGTTTAATTGGGTTAAAAAAATGAATCTAATTGGATTAGAATGTTAGTTCAAAAGTAAACCCTGATTTTGCATGACTATGCAATCTAGTTGAAATACTTAATGTTCGTAAAAGGTCTGGCTCTAAATGTGGTAAATTTGTACATAGAAATAAACTTGGTCTAAGTATATGAAAAAAAACTTGATGTAGGCATGGTATCAAAACTAATCTTACATCTAAGGTCTTGATTTGAAACAAAAAGTACACTTGGTCTAAAATAGAAACTTGGAATTAAGGAAAGACATGGTAAAAAGAAACTTGGTATTTTGGCAAAGGTCTTTAAAAATAAAACTTAAAATCAATCCAAGTTTCATAATCTAAATATATAAAGGTGGACCACTCAATCCCAAGTTGTAAACAAGACTCAAGCATAAACCAATTCTGTTTAGATCAAAACTTTGAAAGATGCATTTTGAATGAGATTTTGAAAGACTTGGAATTTTAAATAAATAATGAACTAGACTCAAATGGGAAAAATAAAGATACCATTTGGAACAAAGGTACATAAATGGTTTCAAACATGGTTTTTAAAAAGGTAAAAATGTCTTAGAACAAATTGGGCAGTGTAACAGCATCTCTTTAAATAAGGGTACAAAAGGTGGTTTTTAAAATATCTAAAGCAAATGGTTGGAATGATTTTGATAGTGTAACACTTCTTGAATCAAAGTGGTAGGTTAAACATGTGATTTATTTTGAAAATTTTTACTTCTTTTTTGATGAAATTTTGACACAAAAATAATCTAGACCATAAAATAAATGCAAGTAAAATAATAAGATAAGCACCTAAGTGCACGTCTTACCCTAAAAACTAACAAGTTTGCATAGTATTTTCCAAATTTTTCACCAATATATAAATTATCAAAAGGAAATAATTATTAATCCAAAAAATTAAGAGCACATATATCTAGAATTTTTATGCCCCTCCCTATCTCATAAGTATTGGTACATGGCACAAACTTAGAGTGCCAAAGTAACTCAACATTTGAATGGATATTCCATGGTAAGTGGGATTGATCTAATTCTTAAAAAATTGAGCATCTAGATGTTCCACATCGGTAGTTAACATGAGGGATTAATTACATAAATTATATGGTTAACACCTATATTTTTTATGAAATGGTATATTATTTTGCATAAAAAAATTCATCCATTTACTTCTTAGTGAATTCTAATGTCTAGTATATGCAAGATATGAAGACTTGTTGGACTACTCAAGCTAATTGATCACCACTATCCCATCTATTGATATGCTCAATTTTTATACCCATTATGTAATGGGGTTAGAATAGTTCAAAGATATGAAAACCTAGGTCAAATTCCTCCTAAATAACTTGTGAGGATTCTATGAACTCCCTCTCATAAGCCAATGCAAAAAAATAAATAAATGAAAAATAGTATAGCTTTAGGGTCATTTTTGAGTCACCCAAGTCACTCAGAGCTTAGGGAGAGAATATGATACTTTCCTTTACTTATAAGACTCAACCAAACAAGTAAAAAATGATGCACTTATAATCACCCAAGTTACTTAAAGGAGATGGGGGGAGAGGGAGAGCATACACACAAAATTTTACTAAAAAATAAATTAATCTAGGAAAAGAAACTAAGTACTTTTGAAAAAAAGGAAATTAAATAGAAAAATCTATTAGGAACATTGATCTAATGTTTTTGTTCTTTTTAGAGAACTAAATCAAATGTGAAGTGAAGTTTGGCCTTTTGAGTGTTTGAACTTGTAATTTTGAAAATCAAAAAGGAAAGTTGTTGAGTGAATTCTAAGCACCAAAAAGACAAGTGTGAATGACTTGTAAAGTGATTTAAATATTATCCCTTTGAAATAATTTCTTATAATAAATGTAAGTGGATTCACTTATATTGTTTAAAAAGGTTAGTCCAAAAATAATTTTCACTTTTCAATATCTCAATTTTTTGACATAGGGCCAACCAAAAAACCCTAACTATCGAGCAGTAGTTGTATTTATGGGCAATGACAATGTGATTAGGTGATGGAAAAAGCTTTTAGATAATGTTAAAATTATCTGGAGATGGTAAAAGATATTGAGTGATGGAAAAACTCTATTATGAAATAATAGAGTTATTGGGTAATGATAAAGACATGTCAGGTGATGACAAAGAGTTGTCAGGAAAAAATAAAGAGTTATTGGGTTATGACAAAGCTATCAATTGATAGTGATGTTGTTGAACAATAGAAATATTTATTGTTGATAGTGATGCTATTGGGTGATATAAATGCTACTAGGTGATAGTGATGATTTTGAGTGAAGTTCAAGTAGTTGACTAGTCAAGTGATGTAGTTAAATAATCAAGTGGTGCATTAAAAAGAGGGTTTTCATATAAGTTAATGAATAGTTGAGTGGTCCAATCGAGAATTCAAGTGATGTAGTCATAAGAGGGTTTTCCTAAAAACTGATGAACATTCAAATAATGTAGTTAAGAAGTCAAATGACATAGTTATAAGGGGGTTTTCCTATAAATTGATGAACATTTAAGTGGTGCAATCAAGCATTCAAATGGAAATCATAATAAGGTTTTCCTACAAACTAATGAATTCATCATTTTCAAGGGACAAAGTCACAATTTCCTCTTATCAAAGTCATTATTTATGACATACAAAGTTTCCATTTCTATAAGGTATGTCATATTTTGAATTTATTTAAATGCAAGGGATAATTATTTGTTTCCATAGAAGTCACTAAAGCCTAATAGAAAATTCACCATTTACTGAAGAACAAAGTTTCCAAAATGTAGTCAAGCAAAAACTTGGACATTTAAGGAAAAAATAATCTAAAAACTAAAGTTTTAAATGAAATTTTCTTGGATTGTAAAGGTCTAATGTTAATCCCTTAGTGCTTATGGTGTACATGGTCCTACCAGGTGTGCCATTATGTAGCATAGGATTATGAAGGAGAATTTTAGCTTTCTCTTGTTATTGGAATTTCAAAACACCAAAATCTAACAAATAAATGAAAGAAAAAACTACTTTCCTACATACTTCAATGATAAATAATAAGTATAAGCACAAATATAAGTACTAAGTAAAGAATACAAACCACCTTTACCTCCCTTGTTTAATTATCTTGTTCATTGGCATGCGAGTGTGTTGGTGATTGAATTATGTGTGCAATGGATTCTTTTTGTCAATATAATTACCTTGTGGTCAACATCTCCTTATCCACCTTTATCTCAGCATAGCTTGGCTTGGCATGTGAATATATCTCCTAACAATTTATCATTATATCTCTACATAAATAAGCTTTGTCTCTCAACAATTTAACATTATAACTTTGGCTTCAGAGCTTGTTAAATAATGGCCTTGGCACTTGTATTTATAGGCTCTCCAAGTAACCCTAACTCAACTTTAGTTAGGTTACATTTAACCATGTTTAGTTTAGGTAGAGGATAAACAATTAATATTTGGGATAGATAACCCATTTATTAAGCATGGCTCTCCATTTTTGAATGTAAGTCTTATTATGGAGATATTTTCAATTCCTTAACTTTGAGGATGATGACATCATCCTTACCTGATTTTTATTATAATTTCATTTTTACAAAATTTGTATTCACTAATTTAACATGGAAATTTTAACTAAGAAGTTAATTGAATTTGATTAGCTAATTCATTCTGCTTAGGTTTTTTGCATTTTAGGAATAGTTTAAGTTCCCTAATTAATGCATCCAAATGCCAATTTGTTAATTTTGTAGGTCATAATTTGATTGGAGATGAATCCATGGGAGGTTGTCATTATGTATAAGATAATATCCCAAATATTTTTGCCTCAACATGACTTTTAGAACTAACATCTGATATGTAGACAAAAGCGGGACATTCAATGATCCCTAGGCTTAATTCACATATTTTTTTATAAACCAATATGAAGTCTAGTTAGGTTGGGAATAATACCAAAATGGGGTATCAACACTAGGAACCCATGCAGGGAAAACAAACATATTGAAAGTGAGCATCTCACAGACTGTGTCCATGATGTAATTCAACATATAGAAATATTTACCTACCTAGGCATGTGTTATTGTTGTAAGCATGTTGAAATTAACTTCCCCTCTTGGATTGGGGACTTAGGAGCCACTCAATATCATGTGGATTAGGGGTACCCATAAGATTTTTATATGTAAGTAGTTTGGGGATCCAAATAATTGATTTATTAGAATCATACCCACATATATCTCCTCCCTAATGTGTGAACTATGTGCACATTGACATCCACATTATTTACCCATTTAGCATCTAATTTCTTGGTCTTATCTTTCAAGATGTTTTGTTGTGTTGGTGTTAGTCTAGGACTTTACCATAGATGATCCATACAATAAGGTGTACTCTGAGAGATTGTAATAGGAATTGAAGGTAGCCCCTAAGATGTTGGAAATCTGATGCCTTGATTTAATGAAGTAAACCATGTCATGGATGTCATCATGCATCCATCTAGTTGTAAGGAGTAGATTGTTGAACAAGTCAGTAGAGGAGAACATTTTTGGCTTGGTTATAGTTTTATGCAAACCATATTTTTGATACACCTAAAGGGCATCTTATAATT